>JAQQST010001083.1:0-13550 GCA_028646485.1 Cryptoprocta ferox | reverse complement strand
TATGCCAACAAACTGGACAATCTAGAAGAAATGGACAAATTCCTAAACACACATGCACTACCAAAATTCAAACGGGAAGAGATAGAAAATATGAACAGACCCATAACCAGTGAAGAAATCGAATCAATTATCAAAAATCTCCCCATGAATAGAATCCCTGTTTTAAAGCTCAGTGGCAGAGTGGGGAGTAGAACAAGGCCTTGTTCTTACGTTTTTTTGTGCTTTTCATTGGTGAGTTCAAAGTTTAAAATGGCTTCCAAGTATAATGCTGAGGTGCTGTCTAGTGTTGCAAAACACAACATGGTTGTGATGTGCTTTATGGAGAAAATACATGTGTTAGGTAAGCTTTGTTCAGACATGAGTCACAATGAGGTGGGCCATGAGGTCAATATTAATGAACCAACAATATATATTGAAACTGAAATATACATAAGACTAAGTTATGTATTGGTTAGTTAGCAAAAATGTTATGATCAGAGACTCTCAGGAGCCTAACCCTGTATTTTCCCTAGGAGCAATGTTTCAGTATTCGCTAATTCACTGTTCATGTTATCCTTATAGAACATCACTACTGCAAATAATGAGAATCGACTATATATGACATGTGCTCAACAAATACTTGTTGGGCAAATAAACAGCTGAATAAAAACCTCATATTTGCATGTTTTTATGTATACAAAATTGTATGTGCATTTGTAGTGAATTCACTGTTGGTGTTGGGGCCTCAAAGAAACCACAAACAGCTAACTTTTACTGAGTGCTTACTATGAATCAGGCACTTTACATATATTATTTTATTTAATCCTCACAACAGTCCTATGAGGCAGACACTTACTTTTGAAGAAAGTATGGAGGCCCAAAGAAATGAAAGAAGTTGCTCAAAATCTCTCAGCTCGAATGAGGTGAATACGTATTTGAACCCAGGTATTTGACCATTGTTGTGAGCTGAATTGTATCCCCACAAAATTCGTATGGTGAAGTCGTCCCCCCTAGTACCTCAGAATGTGAGTTATGTGAGACATATATTGGAGACAAAGCTCTTAAAAAGGTAATTCAAGTTGAATGAGATCATTTGGGTTGGCCATAGTCCAGAATGACTGGTGTCCTTATAAGAAGAGGCTATCAGGACACTGACATGCACAAAGGGAAGACAATGTGAAGACACAGGGAGAAGACGACCATCTACAAGTCAAGAACAGAGGCTCTCAGAAGAAGCCAACCCTGCTGAAACCTTGATCTTAGCCTTCTGGCTTTCAGAACTGTGGGGAAATCGATTTCTGTTGTATAAGCCACTTGGGCTGTGGTACTTTGTTATGGCAGCCCTAGCAAACCAATCCAAGTACAGTCTCAATGCCTGGCTGATAAGCCAGACATGGCCCTGGACTCCAAACCATTCAGAGTGCAACCATTTCTCATAATCCACTGGAGACAGTGTTCTTCAGGGAGCGAGGAGTATAATTGCAAATGAGGCTATGACTAAATCTGGAATTCTGGAACTGCCTACAAGGATGGAGCAAGGGAGCAAAATGCTGGATCTTGGGCCAAATCCAAGCGGAGCATAAAGGTGGCCAAGCCAGAACAAAGCACTGGGACGCGTGCCAAGTAACAGAATTACAAGTAAGACAGGGAGGAATCGTGCTGGATGAGAAGCAAGCCAAATGATCCAGCCAAGGAAGAGGACCAGGTCACGAAGGTAAATGTTTAAAAAGCAAACCTGAAAGGCATGAGACAATGGGAAAAGGATCATGAGGACTGCTTTCTGGATCCATAGCTCACCTGAGACCCAACTGGCCATAATGGGCAGCTTTAAAAACCTTAAACCCACTTCCTCTTTATGCTCTTTTATGTGGATAAAAACCTCACTCTTGTAATTGAATTCTGACATCCCCCTTAAAATGTGGTTGAGTGACACACTGATCATAACTGTGTCATAGTGGGTTCCCCAGAAGCAGATGCTGTGATGAAGATTCTGGAACACAATAGTTTTTCATTTTAATAGCAGAGAGGATAAATCTCTCCTTATTTTCCAGCTTTTCAAAACCATTCTTGGCAATTTTGCATATTTTGCTTTCTTATATTTTCTTATAAGAAATATAAAATTTAAAAATAAAGTCTGTTGTATTGCTAATGGAAATTATGTGAAATTTATATATTTATTTGAAATCGATTAACATATTTATTATATTAAGACTTCCTACCTAGGAGCATGATATATATGTCTCTACATTTATTTGGATCTTGTTTTATGTCCCTCAATAAAATGTGTATCGCTCAAATCCTATACTTTCTTTGTTAAGTTTTTTCCTATTTAGTAGTTTTTGTCTCCATTATTAATAGGATGTGTGTGTGACATTTTCCCCCACACTTCCATTGCTATCTGGTTTCTACTAGTAAATGAATGGATGTTTAAAGTATTTTTCCTGGTCACTGGTCCGTTACTAAATTATTTTACTTGTAATCCAGTAATTTACTTCTTAATTGCACCTATTAGGTTTTCTAAGAAAGCATCATATCATGTGCAAATCAGGATAATATGACCTTCTTCCAATATTTACATAAATTCTTTTCAAGGCTTATTGCATTAGCTAGAACTCTGAAGGAATGAAAACAGCACCATCTCTTCCCTGAGAGAGCAGAAGCTCTTGGCGGGTGTTTACATTAGAGCCCTACTTGACATGTAATCCCTCGGCCCATCCGGGTGATATTGCTGGGTAAGAGCACCTCCCTGAGCGGAATCACATGGACTCAGGGGGTTCTGAAGGGACATGTTTTGAGACAGTTCTGCCTAGCTGTGAGGTTGATGGTGGGTGGGGGAAGGGAGCATGCAGGGCAGCGTGTGAAGCACATCTCAGGGATCGATTGACCCACATAATTTTTAGAAGTAGGAGCGACCTTTTTAAAAAGGAAGAAGAGTTGAAGTTCTTACTTTTTAGGTCTGGTCAAAATGCCATGCATTGAACAGAATGGAATGAGAGCGCTCCCGGAGTATATTTTAGGCCTGATGAGAAGGCTTACAGCTGAGATAACTTTTTATACAATTATCTCAAGAACAGAGAGTAATGACAAATGCATTGAAAACGGAGGAAAAACGTATCAGAGTGTTCAAAAACAATCTGAGCCGTGATGTCTGAGGTCAACCCACACATGTGGGATTTACTCAGCACTGATTTGGCTCATCTTACTTGGAGAAGTCTGTCACCTCAAGGAGTTGAGACTCAGGACACAAGGTGTATAGTGCCATGAACAGATGATAAAAATGGCTTCATTTGGTTTTCAGTCACCTCCCTTGATGCTGAGGTGGAATTTGGGGTCACCTAAGCCAACATGCCTCATCTAGGGTTCAAGAACTCTCATCCCTGCAACATGAGCATTCATTTCCCCCCTCACAACTGCCCTGTGCAGACCTTGCATTTCCCTCGTGCTGCTTTATTTCCTCATCCCCAAACACACGGGATTCTTCATAGCTGTGGACCTAAAGCTTCAAAGCTGTGGACATATGCCTTTAAAATGGTTTTTTTCATAGTTCTCTTGGACGATCTGAAACAAAATTATCCTGAAAACCAGCTCGAGTCCTCCTTTGTAAAACTGGACTGTTTTATTTCCCAGTTCCACAGTGGTCATAAAGCCCCTGGGTAGCACCCGGCATCAAGCAGAACAAGGTTCAATTCCTTTCTCTTCTGTTTTCTGTGCATACTTAAAACAAATTACTTCATCTCTCTCAATCTTAGATTCTCTCTCTAAAGCAGATAATACACTCATAGCTTGTTGAGAGGATTAAATAAGGATATATGTACACACATACATAAATATCATGTATACATTGTAAGGATAATATAGGTATAAATATACAGATAGACATATATGGCCATATATCTCATCTCTCTCATTCTCTCTCTCTCTCTCTCTCGTCAGAAATTTCATAAGTATTCTGTGTTCAGTAAACTTGTTATCAATAGCATTTCCTTTCTCTCTCTCACTTGCTCTCTTCTCCCTCCCTTCCCCTTTTCTCGTTTTCATACCAATCATGGTAGCTTTCCCAGAAGCTAGAATAGGACTCTGTATCATTTAACGAAAATGGATGTGTAGATGTGTTCCTTTGGAGGAGAATTAATACCACGTTAGACAGTAAAGCAGCCTGCACGGTAAGCTTCTGCAGTGTTTGGAGAACCCAGCCACTCACTTCATCTGTTCCTCCGCTCCATGCTGAGGCCATTTGTTAATCACACGTGCAAAAAGCATGCTTATTAAGTAAGGCAAAGGTACCTCCTACGAAAGAAAACAAAGGAAGCATGCCTTGGTCCTTTCTTAAGGGGACAAGTTTGGATTGTCTTATACCGAATACTTATAAGTGGCGTTCACCAAGTATAAAAGAAAAACATCAAAAGCTACAACCCTGGAGACAGAAACCATCTCACACTGAAAACTCTCCAGGGCTACTGTGCCATTTGTGCCTTGTCTCTGGGCACTAGGGAACTCATTGTATGGAGACACATGATTGCCTTGGCTAAACCTGATCCACCAGCAAGGACTCTGAAAGAAATTCATTTAATCACTTGTCCTGAAACCGCTATTGAAACTGCAGCCAGCTGAGGTGACAGAGGAAACCAGGTCCCGGCGCCTAGTGTGGAAGATGAAAGCGGGATCATACAGAGGGCTGATTAAAGGCCAGGTGCTATGATGGCCCTCGCCCTCGGAACACTGGCAACTTCTAAATGCTGCCCTGACCCACAATCGTTTTCTTCAAATATAGGAACTGTAGGAAATTCCATTCTGTTTCCCCGTGAAACCCATCTGGGTGCTTCTGTGGGGGGCAGGTGATTTCCAAAGGCCATTGACTCCAGTGACACATGACTTTGAGGATTTGCTCTTTTCTAAAGAGAAGCAGAATGGGGGTCTCTCCCACTTCTGATCTGGTGTGCTCAGGACTTTCCCGGCTTTAGCAGTGAGCATGCTGAGTCCTGGGAAACCCTACGGTCACGGGAAACATAGAACAGTTTTCTCAAATGTAGCGAGGGGTGGGAGATGTCACATGCCCACCAACTTCTTTAAGTAGAACAAGATGGACTCCATTCAATTTAGAAAAGAATCCAGCAAAAAGTTTACTGGTCAACCCACCAACCTCATGCCATTCTCATGCCATATTTGTTCTCCAATACAATGGTTGCAATTATTTTTGAATTCCTTTGCAAAACTCAGCTGTAGAACCTCTCCCCAGAAAAAATCCACATGCAAGTATTACATACATAAAGCATGCTAAAGTTGCATAAGGTTGCCGTCTGATAAATTTCCCAAACGGAACACACCCCTCTCAACAGCACCCAGATCAAAAATAGAACATTACCAACACCCCAGGGGGACCTCTCTTTCCCCTTTCAGTCATCAGGCCACCAAGGGTAAATTCTACCCTGACTTCTAACACCTTAATTAGTTTCTGCCTGCTTTTGAATTTCATACGAATGAAATCATCTAGTGCGCACCCTTTATTTGGCTTCTTAAAGTTAAACACTATGTTTGTGAGAGGAGACTGTATTAGTCTGTGTAGTTGCAGTTCACCACTTCCCATGCAGATCTCATTGTATTGACATAGCACACTTTATTTACCCACTCTATTATGACGGACATGTCAGTAGTTTTTAGATTTGGACTATTGAGACTAGTATTCCTACATTTTCATGCGTGTGTTTTAGTGAACAAATGTGTGCATTTCTTTTGGATATAAATGAAAAAATAGAATGGGCGGGTCTTTGAATATGTGTGTGTTCAGCCTTAGCAGGTACTGTTTTTATTTAATTTGTTTTTAAGTTTGCATACAGTAAAATTCACTTTTGTTTTGGTGTAAAGTTCTGTGAGTTTCAACAAAGGCACGGAGTCATGTAACTGCCACCCCACTCTGGATTATACCACGAAAGTTCCCCCAAATTCCCTCCTGCTGCTCCTTTCTGGTCAACCCCTTACCCACCCTTTTCCCTGACAAACCACTAATTATGCTATAGTTTTGCTTTCTCAGAATGTCTTATAAATGGAATTAGGCAGGATGCAACCTCTTTTGGACTGGTTTCTCTCATTTGGCACAATGTATTCTGGATTCATCTATGTTGTTCATTTATACTAGTTTATTCCTTTTCATTATTAGTAACATTCCATCGAATGGATCACAATTTGTTCCTTCGTTCACCTGTTGAAAGGCATTCTTTTCAGTTTAAGGTTTCTGTAAAACTTCATGTACAGCTTTGTGTATAAGTTTTCACTTCTCTTGGATGATCACTTAGGAATGTTGGCGTCTTTGGTGTTTTGTTTACCTTCAACTGTTCAGTTGGCCCATTTGAGTTCCCATCAGGAATCTACGAGAGCTCCATTTGCTCAGCACCTTCACCAGCACTTGGTGTCATCAGGTTATTGTAGAAGCCATTCTCGAAGCTATGTGGTGATATCTTATTGTAGTTTTAATTTACATTTCCCTGGTGTCTAAGGATGTTGACATACTTCAGTGTGTTTGCCATCCTTAGATAGTTACTTTTCATGTTCTGTTCAGGGTTTTTAGTCGTAATTGGTGGGAAGACAGGGTGAAGTGTGCTTACCCCATCTTAGCCGGATCCAGAAGTCCTCAATATCTGTTGTTTTTCAACTTTTAAAATTTTTCATTGAAGTTTTGTTGACATATAATATTAAATTAGTTTCAAGGGCGCCTGGGTGTCTCAGTCGGTTAAGTGTCTGACTTTAGCTCAGGTCATGATCTCACTGTTGTGGGTTCGAGCACCGCGTCGGGCTCCATGCTGACAGCTCAGAGCCTGGAGCTGCTTCAGATTCTGTGTCTCCCTCTCTCTCTGCTCCTGCCCTGCTCACACTCTGTCTCTCTCTCTCCCTCAAAAATAAACTTACATTAAAAAAATTAGTGTCAGGTGTACAACACAGTGATTCAGCATTATGTACAGTACAAAATGATCATTGTTGTTATATTACAATATAATTGACTATATTCCCCATGCTGTACTTTTTGGCCTTATGGCTTATTTATTTCATAACTGGGAGTGTGTACCCCTTGATCTGCTTCACCCATTTCGCCCATCTTCCGGTTGGAAGACCCCTTCCTCTTTGGCAACCACCAGTTTGTTCCGGTACTTATGAGCCTGCTTCTCTCTGTTTGTTGTTGTGGTTGTTTGTTCACTTATTTTGTTTGTAGCTTCCACATGTAAGTGAAATCATGTAGTATGAAAAGACGCTCGATATCTCTAATCATCAGGGAAATGCAAATCAAAATCACAGTGAGATATCATCTCACATCTGTCAGAATAGCTAATATCAAAAAGACAAGAGATAACAAGTGTTGACCAGGATGTGGAGAAAAGGGACCCTTCGTACACTGTCTGTGGGAATGTAAATTGGTGCAGCCACTGTGGAAAACAGTATGGAGTTTCCTCAAAAACCTAAAAATAGGAATGCCATAAAATCCAGTAGTTCCACTGCTGGGCAGTTACCCGAAGGCAACAAAAACAGTAATTCCGAAAGATATATGCA
The DNA here is from genome assembly GCA_028646485.1 of Cryptoprocta ferox. NCBI lineage: Eukaryota > Metazoa > Chordata > Mammalia > Carnivora > Eupleridae > Cryptoprocta > Cryptoprocta ferox. The sequence goes on along the minus strand of JAQQST010001083.1, from coordinate 6,035 downwards.
CCCCTATGTTTATAGCAGCACTATTTGTAATAGCCAAGATATGGAAGCAGCCTAAGTATCCATCGATGGATGAATGGTTAAAGAAGATGTGATAAATCTATCTATCTCTCTATTTATCTAGATAGATAGATAGATAGACAGATAGATAAAATGGACTATTAATTACTTGGTCATAAAAAGAATAAAATCTTGCCATTGGTGATAACATGGATGGACCTAGGGGATATTTTGCTAAGTGAAATAAGCCAGACAGAGGAAGACTCAATACCTTTGGATTGAATTTTAGTATATTCCTCATAGCATATGCTTTCTGTTTGTCTCATGGTCAGCACAGCAGATAAATGGAGCATTAACACCATGAGGGAGGGTATGAAAGCATCCTGACGACACTCAAGGACACCGCTTCTCCTTTGAACCATGCCTCCCAATTTGTTGAGTGCCTGCTCTTTTGTATGATAAGCTCTTACAAAATTCAAGTGTGCAGAAGAACTTGTGTGAATTATTTTCTGTCAACCCATTTTACTTCCCAAGGAGACGGGTTCATCCATTCTCCTTGGGCTATGGCCTTTGAAACTATCATTGAAGGTAACTGGATCTGCTTGGGTGCTCTCTCCCTCTTCCACAGTTTTACTGGAATGACCTCAAATGTCATTTGACCCAGGAGTTCCCGAAGTAGAGACACAGGTTTTCCCCCTAAGATACGCATTCTTCTCAGCTAGGCTGCCTTAACAGAACTGGAAGGCATGAGTCATGGTGATCAGCTATGACAACACATTTGTCAAATTGGAGCTGGTCTCTGCACATACTATTTCTGGTATAGCCAGAGCTTAAGTCTTAAGATGCCCAAGTATTGACATCCATCTTCACTTATTAGGCAGGATTACTTGAACCCATACATAATCCTCTAGTAGGATGGCAGGCATTTTAAATGGCTTCAGCAACTCATCCAGGTCATTAGAATAGTGCTCCTCCAATGTGTGGCCTGCAGACTGGCAGCCTCAGCATCACCTGGGAGCTTGTTGGATATTCCGATGCTTAGGCCATCCCTTCTAAACCAGAGCTCTGGGGGTGACACAGGAATCTGTACCTTAACAAGCTTTCCGAGAGATTCTTAGGCATTCGAGAGTTTAAGAACCACCGATTAGTAATTTATACTAGATGTTTGGAAGAGGAAATGAGATGCGTCTCCCAATATTTTCAGATCTGTACTGAGTGTGGATTTATTAGTCTTTTAGGACCCAACTTCCCCAAACCTGAACAAGGAAGAACTAAAATGGCTTCAGTAACAGCAGTGAACAAGACTGCCAGCTTTCCAGGAGAGTGTGTGGCCCTCCTTTTACAACCACAGCTGGTAAAATATTATCATGAAGTGTAGGTAGAAATATAGCCCTATTGTTGAACCTCTTCAGAGGAAATGTGCACAATAAAGTACTTTTTAAGTGAGGGAAGTTTTTTATTTTTCTTACAATTAATGTTTCAAAAAATAATGTTCAGAAAACCGGAGGAAGGAACAGGCAAAGCTATTTGTGGTATATTTCCCCCAGGAAAGATAGTATCTCCTGAGCATAATACTAGGGCAAAACGAGCAGGTTTTATAGTAATTCTGCCTATAATCTTGGTCTTGAGCCTCATTAAAGGAATTCTGAGAGCTGAAATCAAGTAGAGGCAAACTGGCAAAGAAGACAGAAGCAGTCTTCTAAATTGGTCTCCAATTGGTCAGATGCTGTTAATAAATATTTATCGGGTACTTATTATGTGCAGAGTGTGTGCCTTGTGCTGAAGCTGGCCATCATTATGGCGATTTGGATGCATGGTAAACTAGCCTTATAAAATGTCCACCGAAACCGATGTAGGCAATGAAAGGTGATGACATTTGTTTCTTTCCCTCCACACTCTCCTTCCGCTCCTCTACAGTCTCCCCGCCCCTTATCGAGGTGTGTTGTTTTCCACAGGAAGCTGGTATTACAGATTTAGCATCAGGGGCACAGGATTTTCATTGTCTCTTTGATTCATCCAGTCATGAATATTCTCTGATTCACCCCCTCTGCTCCCAGTTATTACCAAGAACGTACATTTTGCAAGCTGATGAGCCCAATTCCGAGGTACAAAGTGTGGACATGGAACTGAGCTAAAGGCTACTGTTACACAAAAGGAATTTATTTTTGGAGAATTGTGTGTCCCTGCTGTTCAAACTTTCAGCACAAGATACATATCATGCAATACTTCTAACTACCTTTCCAATGAATTTGTGAAAAAAATTCACTAGAAGTGACATAGTCATCACATCTTACCTGTCGAGCCTGGGCCTAGAGCCCAAGGGCATCACCGGTTTTCGCCCCTGCACTGCCCCCCCCCCACACCCGGATTTCAACTGCAGCTTATTGAAGAGCTAATGTTCTTCCCTGTTTAACCAGAAATGCAGAGGTACTTGGCACATGGCACACTCGGACCCAGCTGGCTACCTGTCTTCCTACATCTTGAATCCCAGGCAGATGGATAGGCTGAAAAGAAGCAGAGGGTTGTTTGAAAGGTGAGGGTGCTAAGGGATTAACTGGACACTGCCTCCATCCAGGAACACCTAGAAAGACAGAAGCAAGACAAGGGAATGCTTGGGTGAGACTGGATGGCTAGATGCCTGGGATCCCTTGACTTTTCATCTCTGCTCTCTCTCGGTGCTATTATTTCCTTATGTTTGGAAAGAAATTGTGGTATTCTAGGATTTTTCAAAAAGAGAGTTTTGTTCATTTTCCTTCGTTAACATCCCAGGTATCAGTCCAAGGTTCTGCTCCTGCAATATTCTAACATAGTCACTCATCAGCAGTTGGTCCTGTTGCTCAAGGATTTGGAAAGTCTGTTGACAGACGTTAATTCACACTGAGAGAGAACCCAACTCTGTGTGACTTAGACCAGAGTCCTAACACTAGGAGTTTGAAGACCTCTTTATACAATCAGAAAAATCTCCAAATCATCATATAACTTTACCTACGTTTGTAGTATTGGTTGGTTGAGAAAAGTGTTTTATATCAGGGCCAAAAAAATGACTATTGTTTCAAAAACAGTTTTAAATGATTTCGTATTTGATTAATGGCAACACCTGCAGACATTTGAAGAAAGCAGTCCATATCGGAAGACCTATTTGTATTCATTATGCAGCCAGTTCTTGGCGTGCTGTGGGATTAAAGGGTCCCTTTGCATAGCACCTAGAATTCCTGAGTACCCACAATGCACAGATTTGAAACCAGTGGCTTAGACAATGGATGTTATCAAATAAACAAATGGATGAATAAATACAAAAGAAATAATGGGGGTGAAGAAAACAAATCTAGACTTATTAGTAAAACAGAAGGAAGTCGACCTCTTTGCTGAGTCTGGAATTATGATTACTTTGGTAAAAGGGAAATTGTTTTGTGACAATTCTTGTTACTGCTGTGAATATCTCTGATGAATTTAGGGGCGCTCATTGTGTTGGGGTCAACAAACTGTTAGTAGAGCAATCAGATGAAAGGGGTCTTCTTTAGAAGTAAAGTTTAGCTGTTAAAATGGTGTTTTTAAAGATGACTTTTTCTCTTCAGGGCTTCAGGACTGTGGACCATGCAAACATCCGTGGCTTTGAGATGTAACTTTGCCAGGATGGATAGCCATGTTCTAAGTGACCTGAGCAAGGACAGAGGGAAACTCGATGCCTCCTACCATACTGCACCTGGTATTGATGGCATGATGACCAACCATAAGGTGAGAGAAACACCTGTTATTTAAGGAGGGATGTCAGCTCCTAGCAGAGCCAAGAGCAAGCTCGTGACCACTACTTTTCTACCTCTGCATTCAACTCTGAATCACAAATATCCTCACCTAGGATCTCTGGAGGTGACTTTGGGGCTCCAAGTGCCATTAAATGGAATTTTGAGCAAAGGATAAAGTGTCACTGAATCTGATTTTGGCTCAGTCCCTCCCTTCTCTTTGAAGTCCCCAAAGTCACTGTGCCCACAGTGGACAATGGGAAGGGAAGAAAAGAATCTTTTTTCCCCCCCAGAGAGCTTGTGCCTTATACTCCAATGCAGAGTTTTCTAGGCAACTGGATAAGAATCCATGGCTTAGACTCAAGTGCAGAGGGCGGGTTCATCCCTCCCCTAATTCCAAACCCCACTTTCAAGACTTTACCACCCTTACAGAAACTGTATTAGGAATTTGAGGCCTGGGTTTAGAACATCCAAGTGTACACTCCCATGTATTTGACCCTCCTAATGTACAGGGTGAAACACACACTAGAATACTAGAATCTGAACCATTCAGATTAGCAACACCTGCTTTGGGGAGGCCCTAGAAAACAGGTGGGAAAAATGCAAAGATCTTTTTTCTCTATAGTACCTATGGCTCGCATTCTAGAAGACCATTTTCCACTTATAAATTCTACCTTGGAGGATATATGGCTTTAGAAATCTTCACACAATGAGATTTTTTTTTTGGCAAATGAAATTCTGCTCACGACCTTGTTGGTAAAAGAAGCTGCATGGAAACTGTCTTTGACTTCCTGAAGCAGAATAGTAATCAGGCTCATGCTGCCATTTGATGAGTTAAGTGAACTGGAATATGAAGTCTGACAAATTTGTTAATGGAATTTTCTTTAACCAAGAGGATCAACAGAATCCATAGGAAGTAAATCTTTCCTTCATCTCCTCCTGCTGTTACTGACAGAATTATGAGACCATTTTTTTTTTGCAGACACCCAATGAATTGCCTGATTTTATAAAAAGTGGATAAAAACAGTATCTAACACTAAGGAGATAAAAATGTTCTAGAACAGTGCTGCTGCAGTGTCCAATATGGTAGCCAGCAGTCACATATGGTTATTGAGCTTTTGAACCGTGGCAGTATGACTGAGGAGTTGAATGTTTAATCTTATTTAATTTTAAATAATTTGATTTCAAATAGCCACATGTGTCTAGGGACTATCGTATTGGAAAGTGCAGTTCTAGAAGAACTCATGGGTGCTATTTTTTTAAAATATATCATAGGCATAAAAGAGTATATAATAAGTACAGTTTAAATAATAATCAAATAACCCATGTACCCTCCAACCATCCTTAAGAAAGAGAATATTACCCAAACCTCTGAAGTTCCCCAAGTGCCCCTGCCTCAACCCTTTTATATCCCACCCTACCCCCAGGGGTAACTAGCATCCTGAGCTTTGTCTTCATCATTCCTTTACTTGGTTATATGTTTTTATCAGAATTTTAGGCATTTCTAAACAAACTTTTATTTCACTTCACATGTTTTGGGACATTTTATGAACAGAGTTATACTGTGTGCATTCTTTGGTGACTTGCTTTCTTGCTCAGCATTAGAGTTAACAGTCACCCATTACTGATGCACATATTTCATTTTTGCTGCTCTTATTAATATGCTAAGACATTTTTTTCATACAATTTATTGTCAAGTTGGCTAACATACAGTGTATACAGTGTGGGGTAGATTGCCGTGATTCATCACTTACATACTCTAACACATTTTATTTAAATGGAAGCACAGATTAGGTATTCTTTTGTGCCCTTCTCCAGTATATTAATATACTATACTTTTTTTCATCCATTCTCCAGTCACTGGTAATAGTGTTGTTTCTATTTTCTTGCTCTTACACTGTACTTAGAATATTTTTCACATTTCTAGGGTCAGATAAGAAAGAGTCTCTCTAGGGTGCACCTGGCTGGCTCTGTCTGTGGAGCGAGCGACTTTTGATCTTGGGGTTGTGGTTTCTTTTTTTTTTTAATACAAAATTATTTATTTATTTATTTATTTATTTTCATAGTGTATTTTATTTTATTTTATTTTTATTTATTTATTTTTTTTTAAACTTTATAGTTTATTGTCAGGTTGGTTTCCATATAACACCCAGTGCTCTTCCCCACAAGTGACCTCCACCAAGACCATCACCCCCCTTCACCTTTTCCCCTTCCCCTTCCCCCCTCAGTTTGTTTTCAGGATTCAAGAGTCTCTCGTGTTTTGTCTCCCTCCCTCTCCCTAACTCTTTTTCCTCCTTC
>JAQQST010001082.1:0-13551 GCA_028646485.1 Cryptoprocta ferox | reverse complement strand
TATTCCTAGGTATTTTATGGTTTTTCGTGCAATTGTGAATGGGATCAGTTTCCTGATTTTTCTTTCTGTTGCTTCATTATTGGTGTATAAAAATGCAACCGATTTCTGTACGTTGATTTTGTACCCTGCGACTTTGCTGAATTCATGGATCAGTTCTAGTAAAATCTGATGATTTTTCTAAACATTTACCTAAAGATCCATATCCCCTTTTGCAGTAAGATTGGGAAGCAACATTTTTCATGCCCTTAACAAATAACAAGTAAGACTCCAGAGACGATAACACTATGTTAAGAAGTAGATGAGTGGTGTATGAATACATATGCAGAGACCCTGGGACAAAAACCTGCTTAACAGAGAGAACTAATCCTCAAGTCTAGGTGTTATCTACATATAGAATCAAAGTATGTAAATAATATTGGATTTCCCACTCCCCACCCCAGGGCAGGGAGGGTAGGGTCTTTGATTTGTTGACTCAGTGTTGAAAACAGTAGAATTATATTAGAATATGAATTGACTGCTGTATTTTGGAGAGTAAACACAACCGGGAACAAAAGGTACTATTCTGAGTTTATTATTACCTGACAAATGGGGATTCATTTGACAGATTCTAATCAGGACAGCCATCTCCTCCTGGCACTACTGCTGAGGCTGGAAAATGACATTTTATTAAATTCAGATGCTGGTGAATTGTCAGCACTTATTTTGCTTGTATGTTCTGCAGCTTTCAGCGTTATTGATCATGAAATTTTAATATAATGCTTGGAAACGTATGCCTGCATTTCAAGAGCAGCCTTAGATTGATTTAGGCCTTAGCTGCCCCTAGAGAATAGTCAGCCCCGGTTTGTGTATGATTCTTCTCTCCTTTCTCCCTTCTTTTTCTCTGCCTTCTGATCTTCTCTCACCTAATTTCTCCTTCTTTTTTTCCTCCTCGAAAGGAAGTATGTCACTAAATGAAAGGAAGATACCTAATCTGGTTTGGTTTAATTTGCAAAACCCAAACTACTCTGAATACTCATATTTGAAAAGGTTTATGTAACTGAGCCACGTATTGTAACTTGCATATGCCTATATTTAAACATTAGTGCCCTGTGCTAGCTACTTTTCCTGAGTTTTTATAACTATATATATATTGTATATATAATATAACTTTGTAACAATAGTAATAATCGCATTTCTTACAATTCAACTCACACAAATAATTGTAAAAATTCTATTAACCCTTTTAAATTACTTTATAGTTAGCCATCATTCCATTTTATGTATGACAGAAATGGCAAATTTCATAATTTTAGGATTTATTTAGATACTTCGTGACCTTTTGAATGATATCTTTTCCTTTAGAGCTATAAAGTGATTTTTCTTTTTTTTTTCCCCCTCCTCCTATCCACATAGCTGCTGGCAGAGGAGGACCATTGCCTGTCTTTACTTGTGTTGGTCTTATAATAAGATTGAAAGTCTGTTCAGTACATTGATTTTTTTCCCCCAACAACTTGATTACTGCAATTCCCTGTTAGTTGGCCGCTTTTCAACTACAATATCAAATTGCAGCATGTACACAGCAGAGCTACCAGACTGGTGGTCTGCAACCACATGCTGGGTGAGAGAAGAACCAGTTTAATTCTTCCTCAGTTTCTTTTCAAAAAGGTCTAGCATGGACCATAATCTCTTTCATTTTAATAAAAAAAAATTTTGTATCTTTTTCTATAGTGAAAAAATTTCAAGACCATGTCACAGTATCAGGAGAATAACCTGTAAAAATCACAAACACACAAAATCTGTCCTGTGTATAAATTAACTACAAGGGTTCCAGTAACTAAATTCAACTTTATTAAAGTATGGAGAGCGGCACCTGGGTGGCTCAGTCGGTTAAGCATCTGACTTCGCTCGGGTCATGATCTCACGGTTTGTGGGTTCAAGCCCAATGTCGTGCTCTGTGCTGACAGCTCAGAGCCTGGAGCCTGCTTAGGATCTGTCCCCCTCTCCTGTCCCTCCCCTGCTCATGATCTGTCTCTCTCTCAAAAATTAACATTAAAATAATAATAATAAAGTATGGAGAAAATTGGTTAAGAGTTGCCCTGTGACTATGATGGAGCATAAGGCAAGCTGTCACCCACCAAACACCACCCCCCGCCTCCAGGTGGTGTACCTGTGACATTCCTCAGGCACTCCCAACTCCCCTAAAGCTAAGAGAAGGAGAAATCAAATGGTTAATGAATAGAGATCACTGTCGTGCAGGACAGGAATCTCCATCAGTTTGCAAATGTAAATTATAAGCAAAAGGGAATCTTATCAATAGCCTTACTTCCAGAAACCCATAGATTCAGTTTCCTGGAGCCTTACCCGCCCCCACCCCCCTCCACTCCATGGTGATGTGGGCAACAAGAGCAAGAAGGAAATGGTAAATAAGATTAAATTTCTTTATAACCTGCAGCCCACGGAAAAATACTTGAGACAAATACATAGTATAACATTTCCCCAGGAATTCCCTACTGTCATTAAGGCCTTATGAGACAAAAAACATAGTTTGACAATCGCTAGGTCTCCAGTATCTTAGGAGGCCTCTTTAGCACCTGAAAGTCATTCTGGAGGCCTTCTTTTTGCCTTTACCTTCCCCAACTCCACAGTATATAACCAGCCACTCCTCACAACCCCAGTGCAGCTCTTTCTGCCCATGAGTCCTTTCCCTTGTTTTAATAAAATCACCTTTTTGCACCAAAGACAGCTCAAGAACACTTTCTTGGCTGCCAGGTCCAGATCCCCTCCATTCCAACACCCTATCAAGTATACCACAAGAGGAACTGCTCTGAGTGGCATGTGTCAGGAGCATTGATGTGCTTAACAATTACCTTTCATTTCATATAATGAATAAATAAATGAATGAAAGGAAGAAATTACAAGAGTAACCTGTCTTGGAGAAAATTGGAATCTATTCCAAAAGAAATCTCAGAGTTTGGTTTTGAAATATTGACATCAGAATAAAAAAAAAAGTACACACACATATTACATAGACATATAACTTTAAAAGAATGACATTGTTCAGATAAAATAATTATTGAATCTTTATGTAATAAAACAACAATAAATGAAAGGAAAAACATATTTTAAAGTATTTTTTGTTTAATATGCAAATGATTAATACTTCTACCACATATGGAAAACTCATTTTAACTTTGAAGAAAAAATAGAAATTCATTATTGGGTAACTAAGAAAAGAATAAATTTAGGTGGTCTTGTAATTCATAAAGAAAACGTATCTGTTAGGTAGCAAAACATAATAAATCTGAAGTTTTGAGATATATTTTTATACCTAGAAAATGAACATATTTAAAACATATAAAACTTAGTAATCACTAGGTTGTGGCTAAATTCACATACTCACAAAGACCTATAATGCCTATTCTGCAATTCTGAAATCCAGAAAGGCCTAGAAACCAAAGATTAAATAACTAATTTATGTTTTTAATTTGGTAGCTCATTTGGCAGCCAAATTGAACTAAACTCTTGATAGTAAAATCTGACTTCAACTGAAGTGTCTATTTATAGGTATTCATTATCACAATACCATTGTTATGAGGCCGTTTATTAATATTTATTTACTCCACTTAGTAGGACTATTCACATGTTTTGCTACAAAAATATCAACCTACTTTATTACCTAATATTGTTCCAAAATCAACTGAGTTGTTATATAATTTGTGGTATTTGCACCCTATTACCTTTCTGAATGGATTACCTAGATTCTAAACAGTCTGAATTCTGAAACACTCTGGTTCTATGGGTTTAAGACAAAGGATCCTGGAACTGTACAGTGTTAGTGTCACTGTATAAGGATTTTTTCATTCGTTCATTCATTCATTCATTCATTCATTCAACAAATACATGTTTTGCATCAACTACATTCCAAAGAATTTTCTAGGTAATGGAAAAATGCATAGACCTCAAATAACTTACGGTCTAAAGAAAAAAAGATATCTGAGCAGAATTACATTTAACTTTGGTGAGTACTAGAGAGAGGGAAGGATTAAGAGGGTTGTGAATCCTTTAACCTAGCCTGTGGGACAGGGGTTGATGAAGGGGCTCCTTGCATGTAAGGAAAACATCTTGGTGTCAGCTGAAATCTCGATGGGGTCAGATGCACTAATTGGATTTAGTGAGACCAAATATTGGGTGTGAAGGCTCAGAGAAAGATAATCCAGCAAAACTTGATCTGGAATCTCCCACATAGATGAGTTTGGTTGAAAATTGAGAATGAGGAATCAAAATTACTAAGCATAAGCAAAGGATAGGATTGTTTGATTTATTCATAAGACTCAAGGAAGCTTGTGTAGGATTTTATGCAAAAGCTGACATGATCATGACTGCTTTACTAATATTGAATTTTTTTCACTAAATAATTGATTGAAAGGAGATAAACCCAATAATATTATTATTATTATTATTATTATTACTAATATTATTAGTATTATTAAAACCCAATAATATCAGGTATACCAGGTAGTAGATTGTTGTAGTAATTAAAATAATAATAGATGAAGGCCTTATCTAAGACAATGCTCTGTGAAATTGTATTTCCTTAAAGAATTTTCAAATTCATGTACTCCTTATATGGAGTTAAAATGATGTTAACTTTTGATAATTAGATTAAAAGATGAAACTGATGTTGTTAGCCTATATCAGAAGTTCTGTACAATATATCTCCATGACAGCAAAGAAAAAACCCAAAGAGATTAGGCTAGAAAATTTGAAAAAATACATTGCTTTTAAAATACTGTTAATTTTTTTAAAGAACATAATAAAATGAAAACTAAATCTTTATAATATTTTTCTATTTCATTCATTTTTTTCTTTGTGACTAGGTCAACTACCAAGGCATAAAACTGTTTCCTTCAATATAGCCAAATAAGGCTTGCGGTTCATAAGTGTGAGTTCAATAAGGGTTTCATCTATTTTATTCCAATAAAACTCTTAGATCAAGTTTTTTTACATAAGATTTGTAGAATACATACATGAATAAATGGATGAATACTAAAAGTATAGAAGAAAGAGAGGAAGGATTGCTTTGAGTGCACTTCATTTGTTTATACAAGATTTTAATCTACAGCTGAAAAACAAGTAAATTCATGAATGTATCTGTTATTTGTTCTTGCTCCACTTAACTGTTAGAAAGGAAAATTTGTTATTAATATTACACTCAAAGGTATACACCAAATTACTTCTCTCAGGCTGTCGTATGCATAAGATTTGCTTAGGTTAAAATCATCATGAGGTCAAAGTCATCATAAGGTCTATCAAATAACTCTTTCTGTGATTATATTTCTAGTTCAGTTCTGGTGAAACATGAAATAACTTAAATCTAAAATGCTGGCCTATCATTTATCTACTGTGGTTTTGAACGAAAGTGAGAACATATTCCTCTTTTAATTCAAGTCAGTGAGTGTACATGTAAAGCAGTAATCTCTGTACCTCGAGAGACAGAAAATCACAACTTGTCCTTCATTGTTTTCCTATACCACTCCACCTTTATGAAACAGATGATTTCAATGTATTTATAAAATAAGAACTATCTTGAAAAGAGTGCTGTGTGCCAGGCATGGTACATACATTATTCCATATATTCCATAAAAAACATCAATAAAATAAATGTTATAGATACCATTTTAAATTTGTTTTTTATGTTTATTTATTTATTTTTGAGAGAGTGAGAGAGAGAGGGGAGAGAGAGAGAATGGGCAGAGGAGGGGCAGAGAGAGAAAGAGGAAGACAGAGAATCCGAAGCAGGCTCAGAATTGTCAATACATAGTCCAACACAGGCCTTGAACCCAGGAACCACGAGATCATGACCTGAGCCAAAGTCTGACGCCAAACCGACTGAGTGACTTAACCAGGGATCCAGATATCATTTTAGAGGTCAGGAAATGAAGCTTAGTAAATGAAATAATTCCTTTTAGATCTCAAGCTTAGTAAATGGCAGAGCTAAAATTTCAAGACTAGCTAACTTGAAAGTCATGCTTCTCTCTCACTACAATGAGTAATAAGCCAAATTTATTAACTACAGGTGTGTTCTTTGATCTTTGACCATTGACATATGTAAAAATTTAATCAAATACATTTTTTAAATAACCCGGTGCTAAATAACTAGTCTGGCAATTAAAGTTGCATGTCAGCTATAAGTACTGTTTCCCACCCCCTCACAGCTATATTGGATATAATTGGGATACATAATTAATGTTTACAATTTGTGAGTTTGGATGTATTCATACACCCGTGATACCATCACCATAATCCACTTCCACAATCACAATCCACCACAATCACAACTCCAAATGTTTCCTTGTGTCCTTGGGTTTTTTGGGGAAGGTAGGATTGTGTGTATGTAAGTATGTATGTGTGGTAAGAACACTTAACATTAGATCTGTTTTTGTAACAGATGTTTAAGTACACAATAACTTATAGTTAACTCTTGGTACTATGTTGTACAGCAGATCTCTGGGACTTACTCATCTTGTATAATTATAATTTTGTACCTATTGAACAACATGTAAAATCTAATATATTCATAATAGAATATTTTATTCAGTTGAAGCCCAGATAACTTTTCATCAGCTGTTTTTATTAGAGATCATGATTCGTGTGATTATTTTGAAAAAAAAAAAAAGCAGCTGAAGATAAAAGCCAAAGGCAAGGAATACAGTGCTGGTTGGGGTTAATGGTGTCCTCAAGAGTTCCACAAAATGAATTTAAAACTTCAAGGGTGAAAGGTCAGTGAGTCGAGCAGTAATGCATAAACCATTATGGCCATGCTCTCAGACCCTGCATGATCAGGGGTCATCATAAAATTTGTAATAAATCACACAGATTAATTTGACACTACACCCACTATCTTTAGATTCTATAAATCTTATGTGTAGGGTTCCATTAATTTAAAACAAAACACTCAGGAAAAGTCTATAAAGCAAGATAAAATTACTTTTTCCCCCAAAAGTGACCTTTATTTTGTGATCTTCCAAATTTCAGAACAATGGGAAACCCATTTATCTAAAATGCAGTTTCTAGTGAATTGCACTTGTCTAAAAGCTACAACTGTGAAGGGGGCTTTTTGCAACATTCTGGCACCACATAAAACAAGGAGAGTAGTGGTCTGTATGACTTAGCTAGTAGCTACATTTGGAAGGTGGGATAATTTGCTTTGATTCTTCTTATAACTCCTTTGCTACTACTTAAAGTTTCAGTTATATTTTCACCAACAATGGGGGGGGGCTAAGAAAAATCAAAATACAATATTCTTGTATGTCTGCAGTTTTACATATACATTGCAAAAATTTAATTTCAATATTTGTTTAGCTAAATGTTTCTGGATATTAAAGAATTATGCTACTCTATTCTCATTATAAACTTTAAAGAAATGTATAATAAAATCAAGGCTTTATTTATTTTTTGTTATTACTCAAGAAAATAATTGTTGACAAGGAAACTGGATTTAATTATAAACTTTATCAACAACCAATTCATCTTATTTTCCAGCCTTTATTCTGTCTTTTAAATGATCTTTTCAGCTTTTCCACAAAATAATCTTTTTTTAAATTTTTTAACATTTATTTATTATTAAGAAACAGAGAGAGACAGAGAGAGACAGAGGATGAACAGGGGAGGGGCAGAGAGAAGGGGAGACACAGAATCCAAAACAGGCTCAAGGCTCTGAGCTGTCAGCACAGAGCCCGATGAGGGGTTTGAACCCACAAACTGCGAGATCATGACCTGAGCTGAAGTGGGATGCTTAACCGACTGAACCACCCAGGCGCCCCTCCACAAAATAATCTTTAAGAAAAGCAAGAAACACAAGGTTTCAAATTGTTTTTCAGTGGTAACATGAAAGTACTTTTAATGGGAAGTAATTTGATTAAAAAGAAGTTTGAAATAAATGACAAGATAATGAAATAACAATTGTATTTGAAATCTATCATTACTACAGAATAAAGCATAATAGCTTACCATGACATCTATTAAATCCTTATGATAAAAGTTCAAAATCATTCAGATCATAAAATAGCATTAAGTCTTTGAGTCTGTATTGATACTTCTTACAGAGCAAGAGAGACAGAAGAAGGACCTTAAATATATACAAAATATACAAAATGTGGCAACAGTTTTTTGAGATGATCCTTTGATGAACCCTGCTTATTTTTGTGACTCTGACCACTGGTGGCATGAATGTTACAGTTAGCTGTATTTTTACCCCCTTTGCTTAGTTAATATACTATCAAGTCTATGCTAATTTCCAAAGATTATACTTAATTATACCTGTAAGTGTAGAAATTTCTTTAATCATTTCCAGACTACCAGTTGCTACTAATAAAGATTTGGCTAGATAGATTATTAATTTAAGTGACCATACAGCTAATTCATTTGTTTAGAGAAAAAAAATTCCACAATATATGAATACTCACTATAATTAATATTATTCATGATTAACTTAATTGCTAAAATAAGAGCGCATGAGTCCTAGAATTATATATTGTTCTTATTTACCCATTATGTATGCTTCAGAATGAACATTCCCAGAGCTTAATGAAGGGCGAAAATTTTGGAGAAAAGTGGTTTAATTAGGTTTTCCAGAGAAATAAAATCAATATAAAAGTTTATTATAGGAACCGCCTCACATAAGCTGAAAGACCAGGAAAGTCAGTAGTATAATTCAGTCTAAGACTAAAGGCCTAAGAATCAGAAGTTCCAATGTCTGAAAACAGGCAAAATAATTCCCCTGTTTTTGTTTTGTCTTGCTTTGTTTTGTTTTGTTTTGTTTTTAGGTTTAGATGAAAGGCTACAGTGTCATGTTTACAAATTTCAAATGTGTGATTCAACTGAAAAAAAATGATTTTGTCAGTTTCAACAATTGGGAAATTTAAAAATATTGGTATCAATAAGTGGACACAAATAAATGGACACAAATGACAAATATTTTTCTCACTATTTTTTGATCTATATCAAGAGAACCTCTAAGAAGAGATGCATAGCATTGTGTCAAAATGTTGGCATGGAGTACACTTTCATGTTACCCTTGATGGAAATCTCAGAAAGATTATTTTCTTGTTGTAAGGTCAAAAGACCTCTCATTCACTGCTCAGCCTCTCAAGGAAATAGTTCCTGAAAAATGTTTTTCAAGCAGAAAGTTAACTGCTAATGGAATGAATTTAACTACAGATTTTATCATCTTTCATCGCAAATCTTTCTTCCATTTTGTAATCTGGCTATGGAAGACATATTACTCACAAAATCGCTTGCACTAGAAAAAAACACACAAAATTGCAATATTGCTTGCAAGTATTCTCATCAGTTAGTTTAACATTAAATATTGTGATATTTACTTGTCTTCGCAGATATTATTTTCTAAATATAAGCAAGACCAGTAAAATGGCTATGTTACCTGCTCTTATTCAACTGTATGGTACAGATACAGTTTGGACATAGTTTACACAATTGGTTGTTTAAACCTGATATTTGACATATTAAAGTACCCAGTTTGATCTATGATTGTTTTGACAAAGAATAAGCAGTAAAGGACACTGGTGACAATAGAATAACTTTTCCTTGTGATTTGCCAATTTACTCTTCCCCACTTCAAATATATTTCCTTTCTAAGATTACCAGATTTTGAATTTTCATATGACAACAGCAAACACATACCATATATAAATTTTCAATCATTTGAGTCACATAAATTTATTAAAAAAATATTTTACAGCCACATAAAACATAAGACTGCCTGACATTTTATATGGCATTTGACCTGCCCACTCTTGCGATGATTTTAAACAGACTAAAAGCTCAAATATTTTAACTGAATCGTAGGGTGAAATCAATGCTCCAGGAAGATGCATCATTTTTATTTATTTGGCTTTGGACACTCCTTGACAAATCATTGTATTCTTTAGTTGGAGAAGCACAACAAGAAGTTATATTGAACTTTCTCTTTTTTCATAAAGTGTAAAGATTTCCCATGGTAGAGTGGTCACTGCTACACATTAACAAATATTTATGAATTATAAGCATCTTACCAATTATGAATGTCACTAATGCCACATTTGTAAGTGGAAAATATGCACTTAAAAAATAGAAAGGCAATTTCAAAAAATATGTTTAGGTCAATAATTGCATTGAAAACAGTAGTTTGTTTTTGTATGCGTACTTATCGAGTTATATTAGAAGGAGTGCCAATGTGAAATAAATTGTTCTAAACATAACTCCAGAATTTCTGGTAAGTCAATGAAAGCTATTTACTGATTGACCTGCCTCTTAATCAGTGAATGAATTATGTTGTGAGTTAGAGACATATTTATCATTATATACACAGGAAGTCTCCAATACACAGGAAATTTTTGGTCATAGAATTTAGTGCAAACTTTAAGTCCAACTAAATATTATAAAGCCATGTTCCTCAAAATTTTTAACTCATGTATTTTTATAAGAAAAAAAAATCAGTCTTTATGTGTTTGATTCTTGAAATGGTATAAAATATTGTGAACAAAAATAAAATATATTTATTTAAATGTATTTATTGATTGATTATAAATTATAATTTATAATTAGCTTATTAGTTTATGTAGATAGAGCCTTAAAAACCAATATTCCCCGGAGCACCTGGGTGGTTCAATCGGTTAAGCGCCTACTCTTGGTTTCTGCTCAGGTCATGTGATCTATCTAACAGTTTCATGAATTTGAGCCCTGCATTCGGTTTTACACTGCTGGCAGTGCAAAGCCTGCTTGAGATTCTCTCTCTCTCCCTCTCTCTGCCCTTCCCCAACTTGCGCTGCCTGTGTTCCTCTCAAAATAAATAAATTAATTAAAAAAACCCTAATATTCCCAATGCCTCCTCATGATTTCAACTCATTCTGTTTTCTTTCTACAGCTCTTAGCCTTACTATGGTTTGCAGTTTTCAGAAAGAATTGCAGGAATGGGTAAGGAGAAATAGGACAAAGAAGCTGTTCCTAAATGGAAGCCTGGTTGAAATTACTTTTTTGCCATATATTTGGAAATCAGTTTTCTTAACTTGAGTATTACAAAGCAAAAACATGGGTATATTTCTGGAAAAAATTGTTTGAGAGCTAATGGTACATATTTTACCTTTATGATAAAAAAAGCTTTATTAGTTCATGTACTTTAAAATTCATCTCATAACTAAACAGATGATGCATACCCAAAATACAGTAAAACTGGGTCTAAGCACATACTGATGGAGATATGCAATAACTCTTACAAACTTTCCACAAAATTGAATCCATACCAGATTGAGTTTCTAAATTTAACTACCAACTTATAGAAAATAAAGATCATGGAAAATGTGGTGCCAATTGGATGAAATCCCACAGAACAAACAACTAGTTGGAGGAAAATAATTTCCAGTTTGAGGAAAAGAGATGGGAAAAGAAACTACAGATTATAAAACAAATTATTAAAAAGAAATATGGATAAATTGCAATTCATGAACCTTAACTTTATCTTGATGTGTACAAACAACTGATTAAAGGATACAGTCTTAGTAGTGTGAAAACTAACTAGGCATATTAATTAATGTTCTTAATGTTGTGCTTATGTTTTTTCAAATAGTCATTTTTACATATGTATACTTAAATATTTATGGATGGAATAATGAGCCATCTGAAATTTACTTGGAAAAAATCTGGAGAGGTTGGAGATATAGAGGGCTTTGATGTTAGACTATACAAAATTATAATGGATCCATCAATATTTATTATATGCGTATCTCTATTTTGCTATGTGTATGACACTTTCCATAATAAAAGTTAGAAATAGAAAAGTAAGATTTGGAAACATAGACTGAACTCAGACAATTTGCAGGGAATGAAAATTTTTGAGGATCAAAATTTTTTTTTGAGGACTGCGCTCTGTCTGATCCTCCATACAGAGTATCCTAAGTGAATGAACCTGCCATGGCATAGCTTTAACTTTCTCAAATAAGCTGGCTGCTGTGTCTCCAGGTATGTGTATGATGGGCAATATTTATTTAAATAAATCCTTTACAATCAGTATTGAAAAACAATATTTTCAGAGCCATACATTGTGGGCCAAAAAAATTGTCACAACTGCTGCCTTGAAATCTTAGGGTATAACTAAATTAGGAAGTCCCTTCTGACTCTAGCCATAATACATACGGCGTCAGTATGGCAAGAATTTTTTCTTTTTCATTTAGTCTCAAGCCTTTGGGAATGCCAGATTTCAGTCCCTAACAAGTGATCAAAATTCCAGAATCTAACTTATTTTATTGCTGAATAAATCACTAAAGATGAGGCTAATTACAAAAGAGATTGCTGCTATTTATGGCCAGATATATCCACAATCTCAACAGAGTGGATTTAAGAAATTTTAATCAGGAAATACTAAAAACAGGTGACAAATAGACATTTTGTTAGTGTATTTTCTCCTGGGATTTCCTTGAATGTTGTTAAAATTATTTAAGGGAAAAGTCATAAACTCCTAGGGAATACAATTCAAAAATTTAGGACTAATCATATTATTAGCAATGTGATCATTGCATTTCAAATTAAGATAGGTTTAAGTCATTTTGCTTTAATGTCAGCTTATCAATTTTTTTAGCACCATATGAGCATTATGTAATTACAGTGAATTATACAATTATGTGATATGAGATGGCTTGGTAGGTTTTACTTCTAAAAATGGAATGGTTTAATTTGAATTGATTGTTGTTTATATACCATTAAACTACATGCATGAGCTGATCACATCATAAAAAATAGTGCTTGCCATGATGGCAATTAAAGAACGTTTAGTTTGATATCAAAATAACAGTGGCAAGTTTAAAATTCTAGCCTTTAATGTGACGGTTATAAAATTTGCATCTTGACTTTCTGCCTCAGGTTCTCTATTATTTAAGAAAAGATAAAAGGTTAATGACACTTATATGTCATATCAAAATACTGTAAGTAACCATAGGGAAGAGAACTATTTGTAGCTACAGATATCAATTCTAGAAATACTATTTTTAACCTATTTTCTGCATTTTCAATATGTTTACATTCTAGTCTCAAAGGTAATTAATGATATCTTAATTGGCATACTCAACCTTTTCTCTATTAATTTTCTTAGCATCCACCCTGCTAGAATTTGCAGTGTAGGCTCCCATTCATGGACATTCTCTTCCTCTGGATTCTCATTATCTTGATTTTATTTCTAACTCTTTTTCGGCACCTTCTCTTTCTTTCTTTCTCTCTCTCTTTTTCTTTCTTTCTTTCTTTCTTTCTTTCTTTCTTTCTTTCAGAGAGTGCAAACGGGACTGGCAGAGATAAAGGGGGACAGAGATCCAAAGAGAGCCCTAGGCAGACAGGCTGACAGGCTGACAGCAGTGAACCCGATGTGGAGCTCGACCTGTGAGATCTTTGCCTGAGCCAAAGTTGAATGCACAACCGAGTCACCCAGGTGCCCTGGCACCTTCAGTTTATTTCAATTAATGTGTCTTAAAACCTATGGCAATGTGCTATCTATGTACAAATATATTATTTAAAATTCTTTTTTTTTTT
>JAQQST010001081.1:0-13552 GCA_028646485.1 Cryptoprocta ferox | reverse complement strand
CCCCCCCCACGCTAGGGGCTTTTATCTGAAACCACAGAATCTGTTTGGTACAGGGAAATTGGCTGTCAATCCATAGAGGGTGTGTATTGATAAATAAATTCTCCAACATTTTCCATTCATCCCTTGGATGTGCCTAGTCAGGGTCAGCAATTGCCCACACTTTGGTGGCTTTCTCTCCTGAGTTACAGTCTCCAGCTCCCTCACTGTTACTTCCTCAGAGCCCCTCCCCTAATCTCTCCTCCCAGTTCATGCACATCTCAGGCTCTGATTTAGGGGTTGGGGGAAAACTGCGTCATTGGGTCATTAGAGGTCTTCTAGGAAGTCCTTCTGACCTATAATCAGGTAGCAAATCCAGTTTGCTTTGGTGGAAAGGCTGTAGAAGGTCTTTCCTAGCCATTGCTGGAGTTATGTGTCCACCCAGGCAAGATCCAGTCAGTGAGGAAAGGAAGGTGAGATGCAGTGAGATATAGAAGCCAGAGGTGGAAAGTCAGGGGCCCTGTAGCATCCAGATCCACGGTTCTGCCACCAAAGACCAGGTACTCCGCTTCATTCCTGTGGGTTAGTTAAAAAGTTAATAAACTCCTGCTCTTGCCTTGGGTAGTTCACAGGCACAGAACAGTGAGGAAAGACACAATTTCAGCATTCATGTCCCTTAAACACTGCCCACTGCTAACCATACCTCAGCTCTGCTCCTGGAGCTGGACTGCTGCTCTGCCCACAACACGCAGGGCTCTCATTGATGCTAGGGCTAGTTTCCCTTCTGTGGGCTCCACCGTCCAAGTCCTTTCTGCTGATTCCATTGCCTTCTCCTTTTCCTTGTAGATCTGTCTCTGAGACTCTTAAGTAACCACAATGACTAGCAGAAACTAAAAGGAACCCAGTTTTCAGTAAGCGAAGGTCCATGTACAGTGGCAACTAACATTCCTATTATTGGATTCATACAGACTTTATTTCTGCCTCTTCCTATTTCTCATGATCCTCCTCTCTGTTGTTTATCAAGTACATTCTATGAAGATTGTATGTACTTTGAGGTTCTCTCTATGGAGCTCAGGGAGATTTTGTTTTGTCACTGAGCTCCCTTTGTCACTTTACATTGGTCAGGGTCACTTTGTCCTGGGTTTTTTCTCTCCCTGTTTAGTCTTCATGCCATTCTAATTCTATTAACTTAATGAATAAAATTTGAGTCTGAATTCCATTATTTTATAAATAACCATCTACTCTGCCATATGAATAGTGGTAAACAACAGAAGTGTAAAGTGATAGATCATTAGCGTAATGAGACGTCCTCAAGATCATAAATTCCAACTCTCTTAATTTTTTGTACAGTAGGAATAAGACCAAAGAGGTTAAATGCTACTGAAGGGCACAACCACAATTGATGATCACTGTGTGACCCTATAGCAGGTGTGATTTCTGCAGGACACATACTCACACAAGTCTTTAAAACTAGAATATTCTTCTCTCTGGTGGTTATTTTATAATCATTATTGTAAGAAAAAGTGCCATAAACTGAAAACTACAAGGGATAATTATCATTACATTTCTGATGATTTCCCTGAAGTAGTCCTCCCTGCTCTG
Source organism: Cryptoprocta ferox (assembly GCA_028646485.1). Classification (NCBI taxonomy): domain Eukaryota; kingdom Metazoa; phylum Chordata; class Mammalia; order Carnivora; family Eupleridae; genus Cryptoprocta; species Cryptoprocta ferox. Next base: position 11,974 of record JAQQST010001081.1, on the reverse strand, counting down.
ACAGGAGATTTGGTTCAAAGTAGGATGATGCTTCCATACTACTGAAGATGCTGGTCAATAAGGGAAGGGCCAAATGAACTTGAAATTGGGTCAGAAACAACATTTTTAAAAAAGATCCAGTCATCTCCCCCCCGTTTGTGTTATGCTTTTGAGCGAGCCTTTTACTGAAGGTATGGAAATAATAGTATTCCTTCAATCTCTTTCTGGATTCCTTTTTCCTTCCTTCATGAACTTACATCAACCAGTGTCTCCTCTCATTTGATGGCTGTGACATCATTTTGCGTGAAAAAAACATGAAAGCAACATGTGGTTTTATAATTACATGACTTCTTCAGGGACAATATCTGGTTCCAAGAAAATGTGCCAAATTAATTCTCTTAGATAGTTTTCAGGGCATAATTTCCCATGAGCTAACTAATTATTTGTAGGACAGAAGTAGTATGTAGGCCATTGCCAGAATGTTTTCATGAAAATGAGCCAATTCTCTCAGTCAAATAAGCTCCCACTGAGCCATTTGTGTAGTTGTGGGCTAGGCAGATGCCAGAGGAGCCCTCGGATGGCAGCACACCTCTCAATATCCATCTAAGGACCCACCTATCATGCCAAGATCTGTTACAATTCCCAGACTTAATGTGCCTCACAAGCAACAATGTAGTAGGGGTTGCCAATACTCTACCATACAGCTCAGGTCCCCCAACTGGTGGTCATCTGTAGACAGTTCCCTATAGGCCGACGACCTCCTCCATCTTTCTACCTGAAAATGTTCCCAGGCCTCAGGAAAGAGTTTGATCCTCACTTGGAGTCAGCTATTATTCTGTGAGTTAATGCCTTGGAAGCAGCCTTCAAACAGTAATGGATGGGAGATAGTGGACACCCCTACTCTTCAATCTTCACGAGAGCAAGAAAAATGTATGCTGTACACAGCCCTTTGGGGGGTCTGCAGTAAAGCTGGGCTCCAGAGGCCACAGTGGTAACTCATTCATGAATGCACTCTTCACTAGCCACCTTCTTTCTCTTCACAGGCCTATCCCTTCACTCTTCTAATGATCTTTTCTGGAGTCACTTCTCAAATAAACTACTCACACCCAAAACTTTGTCTAAAAGCCTGCTTTTGGGGGAACCCAAATTAACACAATTATGAGAGAAACTCTCTTGTTATAATGTTGACCTTAAGGATAACAGGTGTAACTTCTGGGTTTTCTCTCTGATTCTCAGAGCTAAAGTTTGGTCAGGAACAACGGGAATTTTAACGTAGTTTAGATTTTCTAAAATTTGAATGCACACGTGGAGACTTTGTGAAGACACAAGACTTTATTTCAGCAGGTCTGGGGTGGGAATTAATATTCTGCATTTCTAACAAGCCCCTGGGTGATGCCAATGTTACCACTCCATTGACAACATTATAAACCCCAGAAACAAGAGGACCCGAAAGCCCAAGCTTTTATTCAGATTGATATGTAACTTCTCTTAAATTGAGAGAATCCTTCAACCTTGCATCTGGTCTCAGGTGTCAGTGTCAAAAAGAAACTCTTTAGAATATATTGGCATAACTCTGGGGTTTTGTTATTCAAAGTTGAGACAAGATCAAGCTTCCTTATGCAATAGAGCTTTTACTGGGATTCATCAGCGTCTTTAAAAAATTGGAAACTTTCCTTTGATGCTTGACGATCTTGTTTTCTCTCTCCTCTTTTGGTTCCCTATATTTTCTGTAAACTGCAAGTTGATCTGAAGGTTTGATTAGATTCCGTCTGAATGTTTTTGACAAGAATACTTCATGGGTGACATTGTTTTATTCTGCAGTTTTTCTTTGCTCATGTCAAGTTTTATCAGTAGGGTCACTGGTTAACAGCCAGATCTCTCCATTGTAAAATTAGATTTTCCCTTGAAATCGACAAGTTATCTGTGGAGTTTCCCAGTGACCCATAATTTAATAGTATTACTTAATGTCCAATGGTTATCCTTGCCTGAATTAATTACATCATTGAGAGTTGAAGAAAGGTCATTTTGTAATTCTGTCTTTTAGTTGCTGTTTTTCTGGAAAGAAAAATTGCCCTGTCAACTAAGAATGACTAAATTCCTTCTAAATAGCCAGAATAAATGCTTAATTCCTTCCTTTTATCATCAATTTTTAGAATAAGGAAATGGTCAGTCTCCTTCAATGAGGACAAAGCAGTAGCTCTCTCTCTCCTCCTCCTCCATCTCTCTCCCTACATTTCTCTCTTCATCTCTCCTCTCTCTCTCTTCCTTGCTTTCTTCCTCTGTCTCTCTTCCTCACTCCTTTACCCCTCCTATCACTAAGGGCGCATACGTTTTTATCTAATGTTTTGAAATCAGTTACAGTAATTTATCTTGATTTTTAAATTGTCACAAATATGCTTGGTAGGAGCCTTTTCAGACTGGTGCCTTTTGGCATGCCCCATTTGTCTTTTGGTTATCCTTCGGCACTGTGACATAAAAGGACATCCCAGATTCCTCTTGCATCTTCTCATCCTCAGATTTGGAATGAGACATATCTCAGGTTTCCCATGAGCAATCACGATCTGGGCATTGAGGTGGTTACTACCAAGGGTGATATTGCTTTTAGGTCATTTTAATTTTTCTAATTAAAATCTTGTATTATATGACTTTTCTGAAGGTTTATAGTTGTATACAGTTTCTCTTGTACCTAAAAGCATGATTAATAACAGCCTATTTGTGTGTGTATAATAGTTTTATATATATAGAATAATTTTAACATTTCTATACCAACATTGCTACCAATGAAAAATAGTGAAGATGACTTTTTTTTGCAGTTCTTGTCATTTAAATGTATTCTCCAAAGATACATAATTTTCAAAGTCAGATAAGTATTTTTCATGCGATGATGTTTCCAATTTGATATACCCTTAAGTTTGTTTTCAATTTTAGCATTTTCTACTTATTCTTTTTTACTATAATTTTATTTTTTGACCACGTAAGATATTGATGTGGCACAAATACAAATGTGTACTCTGAAATTTCAGTTCCATCCATCATACCTCTGCCCCTTTGCTGTTAGGTGATTACTTTAGCAAAAACATCAATACATATTTATTAAATATGAATAAATATTTGATTTATCTTTCCAGGGCTTTTTTCTGAAACAGAACAAAACAAAACCCTCATATATACATGTAAACCTATGTATTAGTATTACATTTCATATTTTATACAAAATATAGCATCCTATTTATAATGCCTCATACCTGGTTTTCTTTCTCCCATACCTCCCTCCTTCCTTTTTCCTTCCTTCTTTCCTTTCTTTATTCCCTTCACTGTAAATCTTAGAGAGTACTCTTTATTTTACATGCTACATATGGAAGCTGTTCACCATCACTTCTTTTTTAACAACTTTATAGTGATCCAGTATGTGGCTATACTATAACTTATTCAGGCAATCCTCTATGGATGCTCCTTTGGATTGTTTTATATCTTTTTTTAAGTATTTATTTATTTTCAGAGAGAAACAGAAAGCACAAGAAGAGGAGGGACAGAGAGACAGGAGAGAGGGAGAATTCCAAGCAGATTCTGCACCATCAGCTTGGAGCCCTACACAAGGCTCGAACCCACTAACCACGAGATCATGACCTGAGCCAAAGTTGGATGCTTACCCCACAGAGCCTCTGTTTTCTTCTATCTTGATGTAATAAATCACACAATGAATAAATGTAAACATCCACTGTTTCATATTTGCGGATATGTGTCTTCAGAGTAGAATCCTTAAAATGGTATATCAGAGTCAAAAGTAATTCAGAAGAAGTGTGATTAGATATTGTCAAGTTCTCCTCCATAGAAGTTGTGTTATTTTGCCTTTTTTCCACAAATCACTGCAAGATTTGTCATAAATTTTCTTGTAGTGTGATGAGTAAGAATTGGCATCCAATGCTGTTAATTTCTATTTGCAAACATCATGTTTAGAATGTTTTCATTGATATCCATAACTGATATTCATTTGCATTTTCCTGTTGTGCACAAAATTATATTTGCTTTGTAAAAAGGAATTTGGAATTTTCTCTTCTTTGTTTATGTTCCAAAATAATTCAAATAGCATAGAATTACCTTGTCTTTGAAATTTTAGTAGATCCTTTATTAATCATCGAGGTGAGGCTATGTCCTGGTGTTCTCCATTTTGTGTATGTATGGGTGTGTGTGTGTGGCATTTGGTCTCTTCAAACTTCATATAACTACTGTAATAGTTTGGGAAATAGTAGTTTCTTCCCAGGAAATTACCTATTTCATCTAGGTTTTCAAATTTTATTACATAGTCTGGTGTGAAATAGTCTCATTTGATTTAATTTTTCTTTCTTTTAACAGTTATTTTCCTATTATTATTTCTTATTTTGTGTAGTTTTGTTTTCTCCTAGGTTAGGTAGTTTTGTTTTGTTGTTTTTTTTTTTTTTCCACAGAGATAGTTTTTAATTTACAAATTATTTTTTCTGTTTTCAAACTCAGTAAATTCTGTTTTCAAACTCATTAAATTCTTTTAATATCTTTGCTGAGAAGTCTACTTTTTATGATATTAATATTCTGCTTTCCTTGGCTTACTATTTGCATGAGGTACAATTTTCCATCCTCTTACTTTTAATTTGCATTAAAATTATATATATATATATATATATATATATAGGATCCTTTCATCAAGTTGAGGATATCCCCTATTCTTAAATTTTTAATGTTTTTATTTATTTTGAGAGAAAGAGAGAGAGCATGAGTTGCGAATGGGCAGAGAGAGAGAGGGAGACAGAATCCAAAGCACTCCAGGCTCTGAGCTGTCCCACTAACCGCGAGATCATGACTTGAAGCAAAGTTGGACGCTTAACTGACTGAGGCACCCATGCAGCCCAGATGTTTTCTTATTCTTAATATTTTATGAGTATTTTTATCATAAGTGGATTTTGAATTTTTTCAAATTCTTTTTCTGCATTGATGTGATTATGTGAGATTTATTCTTTAGCCTGTTAGTATAGTGAATTACATTAATTTTTAAAATATTTAATCAGATTGCATCACTGGAACATGCCTCACTTGTCCATCGAGTTTAATTCTTTTTACACATTTTTTAATATTTTGTTAAAGATTTTTATATCTATTTTCATGAGGGATATTAGTTTATAGTTTTTTGTTTTTGTACTGTCTTTGGTTTTGGTATTAGGATAGTTGTAGCTTCAATTAATCAAGATGCATTAAGATGCATTAAGAAATAATTCCTATTTCCTTAATATTTATAGTGGTATCCAAGATATCTATTTATTATTAGGTTGGTTGTGGTAGTTTTTATTTTTTGTGGAACTAGTCCATTCATTTAGTAAGGTGTCAAATTTGTGTGTAGTGTTGTTCTTAGTATTCTTTTATTATCTTTTTGATATTTGCAAATTGTGTACTGATGTCCTTCATGTCATTCCTGATATCTGGTGACTTGAGTCTTGTTTCTTTTTTGTCAGTGTTGCTAGAAGTTTGTCAATTACAGTGATCTTTTCACACAGTAAGGATTTTGTTTCATTGAACTTCTCTATTGTTTTTCTCTTTGTATTTTACTGATCTGTGTTCTTATCATTTTCTCATTTCCTAGTTGCTTTGTTTGTTTGTTGCTTTTCTTGTGTGTATGTGTGTGTTCAAGAGGTGGGAACTTAGATTGATTTGAGACTTTTTCTCTTTTCTAACATTTATATTTCATGCTAGAAATTTCTCTCTCAGAAACATAGCTGTGTTTCACAAATTTTAAGGTGTACTTTCCTTTTCATTTCATTTTTTTTTTACTTCTCTTTAGACTTCTTCTTTTATGCATGGATTGCATTGCTAAGAAATGTGTTACTTACTTTCCAAATGTATGGAGATTGTCTTGTTATCTTTCTGTTATTGGCTTCTATTTTGGTTCCCTTGTGGTGCGAGAATGCACACATTGTGTGATTTCAATTCTTTTAAATTTGTTGATATTATTTTATGGCTCAAGACTAAAGTCAATCTTGATATATGTTCTGTGAACCCTTGAAAATCATGTATATTGTGCTGTTGCCATGTGCAGTATTCCATAAATGTCAATTTGAACATATTGAAATGCTGATTGATGGTGTTGAGTTCTTTTATACTCTTGTTGACCTTTTGTCTAGTTCTATCCAGTATTGAGAGAGAGATTTTGGAGTCTCCAGCTGTAATTGTGGGTTTTTCTGTTTCTGTTTCACTTAAATCAGTTGTTGTTTCACATAATTTTCAGCTTTGTTGTTTGGTGCACACACATTTAGGATTGCTATCTCTTCTTGGTAAATTGACTGTTTTATTATTACACAATGTTACTCAGGATCTCTGTTAATTTGATTTGTTTTGATGCCTAGTTTATCTGATATTAATATGTATTGTTGCTTCTTTCTGCAAAAGCATTGATTCCTTTGATTACTATTTACATTCTATATCATTTACCATCCTTTACTTTCAATTTATGTATATATGTATATGTATATATATATATATACACAAAATATATATATTTGTTACTTTTAATTTATATATATATACTATATATGTACTATATACTATATAAATATATCATATATATAGTACTTGCATATAATACAGTACTTGGGTGATTTTTTAATTATTTAATCTGGTCTCCTACTCTCAATCTTTAAATTGGTATATTTAGATAATTTACATTTAATATAACTTTTGGCATGTTAGACCTTAGTCTTACATTTTACTTTTGTCTTTTCTCTCTAATTTTTTGTTTCTACTTTTTATTCCTCATTTCTGTTATTTGAATATTTTTTGAGAATCCCATCTTTATTTACTTGAAGTCCTTTTCAGTGTAGCTGTTTGCACACCTTTACTTAGTGGTGGTAGTTAGTGTAATATTATGTGTGTGGAAGTTATCACGTCTATAGGTATTATCATTTTACCTGTTCCAGTAAAGACAATCATCCTTTATATCTCTTTACCCTCCTTAATTTAAACAGAATTGTTTTAAATATTTATATATATTCAGAATCATATTAGACGATATTATAATTTCTAAGGAAATTATAAAACCTTAGGTTTTTCCATGAAGGTATTACAGGATGAAGCCTATTTATAAGAAACTGTGCTGTGTATCCATGTTGGATTTTCATTTCTAGTTTTCCACTTATCTAAGCCTGACCTGTTTTTGTGTCATTTCCTCTGCGATCCATTTTTATGTCAGCACTTCTACCCTCCTTTGACTGCTCCTGAAGCAGATCCTGCAACACTGATTTAGCATCCTCAGTAGTTATAAAACCTTCATATATGAGGCCTCATCCCTCTAAGAAACGTTGATGTCCTCACAACCAAGTACTGGCACCTCTCACTCTTTGCAGTGTGAAGACCCAAGGTAGAGAGAAAGGGAAAGGAAGGGAGTAATCTCAGGGGGAGTCCCAGACAGGGTGTGTCAGCTTGATCCTGCAGAAGACAGCTCAAATGTAAGCTACACTTCAGAATTGTCTCCACCCCAAAACAAGGGTCTGGGCTTTCACAGTCCCACCCTCATGAGTCATTGTTTACCTCCTCTTAGTGTTAGGGGGAATGCAAGTTCCTAGGCACATATAGTGTCTGCTGACTCTAGTAGCCTGAGGGGTGTGTGTGTGTGTGTGTGTGTGTGTGTGTGTGTGTGTTTAAGGAGAGTCACAGGAACTGGCTTTGGAAGTGAAACTATGCTGAAAGGTGATAGAAATATCTGAGGGAGTTAGGGTGAAGAGCTGTCACTATCTGCTACAAAACATCCACCTTCCAGTATGTATGCCTTCAGAACTCCAATTCATATCAGTTGTGCAACATATATATTGGCTATTTTATGGATCACATATACTTATAAATATATATAAATGTATTATACATCATATATATCATGTATACTTATAAATACACTTATATATAAGCATTATATATATTGCATATATCATGTATATTTACATATTTAAGTATCCTATATATACCTAATAAAAGTGGGGAGCAATGTATATACATATATATATATATATATACACATATTTACATGACTATTCAATAATATATGTGTTTGATTACCTAGTATTCTGCCAGAACCACTGTAATGTGATGGTACACACATTAGCCAATGTTTCTCTAGTGACCTACAGCGTCACATGGTCACTTTTTTTTTTAGAAATAGCTCTCAAGAATGAGACTAGAAGTCCATGGGGGCCTGAGGGTATGAGGTGGAACTGAGGGGCAGGAAAGAAAGGCAGAGCATAGCAGAATGAAGGACGTCAGAGCTGGGAAACAGGCAGAGTGACTGATGCAAGAAAATCCCCTCCCCTCAAAGCAAAGTGTCTTTGGAGTGAAGCTCGACTCTTACCCAATTCATAACAGCAATATAACTCTGATTGTCTGAGGTCATTACCAGGGAGGTAAATCCAGTTTACAGTGAGGAGAATCAGGACAAAGTCAATTTAGAAATTTTAGCTGCTCACAGCAAGACAGGGACAAGATGGTGGACGACCAAGGGAGTAGGAAGTGGGCACAGAGAGACTGGAGATGTCAAAAGCCTGGGAAGCTTGGCAGAGGAGGGGAGCAACTACAGGGGGGCTTCTGCTGGTCCATCAGGCCTCAACTTTCTCCCAATATTGGAGCCTTCAAATACATGAGTCTTCTCAAATACTACCCCATGCATGTGTCCTCCTGCTCCACCTCTCATTCTAGGCTCCCACTAGTCCTTAGGAAGGCTGAGGCAGCTGTAGTTACTGGTCGATCAATGTAGGGGAGGTAGGGAAGAATGGAAGCATGCACAGGCATCCCATTCTGGGAGCAGTTCCCTTTCCCCCGCCAGGCTGGCACTTTGTATATTGTACTCCAGACCTCCCACAAACCCTGTTTCCTCCAAGCTCCCTCCTCTTGGGACCCTCTACACTTTGGAACTGCTGTCTTCCAGCAATACGTTATGTTTCATCCCAGCGTCTGGGTCACACTGGCCCTGAGATCTACTAAGGAAGACATATCTGATCCTTTAACATCAAGAAAGCTTTCTCTTGATTTTTCCCTTGCTCTGATATCAAGACCCAGCCTTGGAAAAAAAATGGAATTTTGTCCAGCTGCATCTTGGCTATGTCCCTCCCAGCTTGGACTCCATGTCCAGTTATCAGATTTCCACCAGGTACATGACTTCCTTTCTAATTTATTGTTGCCTTGAGACAAACTCCAACAGGAACTAGATTCATGCCCTCATACCTCACCCCCACCCCTTCTCCTCCATTTTCTGCTTTAGTCCCAGAGGCTTGCCTACTCTTGTCCCTGGAATCCCTCCCCTTAGCCATCTCACATTACAGTGGAGACTGGTGCTGATGAGTAAGGAGCTATGTGGAAAAGGACACCCATCTTATGCCACCTACTAACAATGAAAAGTGGGTTTTTAAATTTTTTAAATTTTCTTTGCCATCTTATAGTTGTTTATAAATTGTATTGGTGTTTTAACGGACTCAATATGTTCTCAGTTTCACAGTTGGACAGAACATGGAGATGCTCAATTCATGAATGAACAATATTCAGGGAAGAACTGTTTAAAAAATGACTTTGGGCCAGGAGTAGCTTAGAAATCTGCTCTTCTTACTTAGATTGTCATGACCTTGTTTCCTTGCGCAGATTAGCACTCCTGCATGGGTAAGTGTTTACAGATGACTAGAGAATGTAAAAGTAGACAGCAGACAGGAGGAATTATGATTTAATGGGTTCCTCAGCCCTGGAGTGGTATCTGAGACCAGGAAGGACACTGGTCAGCCAGAACCTGATGTCTATTTACTTAGAGACAAGGAAGGCAAATGAGACTGGGACATGAACATGCTGGGTGATATTCCTTAACCCTGTTCTCCTCTGAATCCCAATAGGAACTGAAGTGCTTTCCCTCTACCAGCATCCCATGACTCAAGGGGGCAGTCAGACAGGAAGGGAGGGGGAGGTTGTCTTGTGCTTCTAATAAAAGGTCTGGTTCCCAAAGTACCAAAAAACCTTGAAAACTCACATTAAGTTAGTAGAAAATGAAATATGGACGAGCTAGCAGCACCTTGCCCAGAAAAATCAAGAAGATTCACAAGCTCTGGGCAGCAACTGATGGTGGCTATTATAAAGGAGTTTATCCAAACCACATTGTCTTGGGGAACAGTCCTCACAGATTATGCTTATGTCACACACCAGCTCCAAGTTCAGGATCTCCAGGGCTATCTTTACTTTGTGCCAGTTGGTTCCAAATAATTTGGGGATCTCCAAAGATGCTTGTAGATTTGAGAATTCACTAGAATGACTCACCAAATTCAGGAAAGCATGGCACCTACAAAACAGTTTTATTTTAGCACAAGGATACCTATTAGAACCAGCCAAAGGCAGAGACACAGAGGGAGAATTTGGGAAGGACTCCAAACACAAAGTTTCTGTCATCCTCAGAGACTCGTTACAGTCTCACCATCAATGTTTAGGAATATACACAGAGTGCTGCTAACCAGTGATGCTCACCTAAGCTTTGGTGTCTAGGCTTTCTTATTGAAGTTTCATTATGTATGTATGATTGGTTGAATCATTAACAACATGGTTAAACTCAATTTCCAGTTCCCTTCCCTCGCATAAATTCTGGCTAACATCACCTGACTCAAAGCCCCAACCCTCTAATTACATGGTTAGTCTTTCTGGCATGGCCAGCCCATCCTTTGTCATATTATTAGCATAAATGATCGCGTGTGGTGCCAGGGGTCCACCATGAATAACAAAGGCTCCTATCACTTAGAAAAATCCAAAGGTTAAGAGGTTAGTTTCCAGGAGCAGGGGCAAAGACCAGCTCCATTTTGGTAAGATTAGTTCTTCATTCAGTCATAGGTGGACAGATTTGTGAAGATCCTCAAATCCAACCACCTTTGTCTTGCAGTTGAGTCACATGCGTAATGTAGGTGTTGATATCTCTCCCTTTCTGCAAGATGAAGGTATTTTCTTGGTCAAAGAAAAAGTGGCTCAGAAACACTTAAGATATAATAAGTAAGCTATCTTTAGCTCAGATTGTTCCCTAAACCTTATCAATCAAAACACTGCATTTTCTTAGAGACCTGGTTATTACTTATAATGCATTTATTGCCCATGCATCTTTAATAATAAAGATGTCCAGTCACATATTCCCTGGGTAGTTCCAAGGCATTTTTCCATTGATTAATTGTATTTCATCGCCCCTGTAAATAGGGGAAAGCAGAAGCTAGTGGTTGAAGATTGGGAAATTATGCAGACCACTGAATTTCTACTGAAGGATGTATTCATACTTCACATCAGAGATAGAACTGGCTCTATCAGACTTCCTGATGATGGACTGGGGAAGCTACCTGGCTAGTACTGGAGAACTTCTCCTTTAGGAAAAACATTAAATTATACTGAGAAACATAAAATTTCCTTAAAACTCAATATAAAATTGTAACATTTTTTGATTACTTCCTCATGATACTTTATTCACAGGATGATGCAAGTGCTTTGATTTTTTTTAACTTTATAGTTTATTGTGAGGTTGGTTTCCATATAACACCCAGTGCTCTTCCCCACAAGCGACCTCCACCATGACCATCACCCCCCTTTCCCTTTCCCCCTCCCCTTCCGCCCTCAGTTTGTTTTCAGTATTCAAGAGTCTCTCCTGTTATGTCTCCCTCCCTCTCCCTAACTCTTTTTCCTCCTTTCCCTCCCCATGGTCCTCTGTTAGTTTTCTCCTGTTAGACCTATGTGTGAAAACATATGGTATCTGTCCTTCTCTGCCCGGCTTATTTCGCTTAGAATGACACCCTCGAGGTCCATCCACTTTGCTACGAAAGGCCAGATTTCATTCTTTCTCATGGCCATGTAGTATTCCATTGTATAGAAGAACCACATATTCCTAATCCATTCATCAGTTGATGGACATTTAGGCTCTTTCCATGATTTGGCTATTGTTGAAAGTGCCGCTACAAACATTGGGGTACATGTGCCCCTATGCATCAGT
>JAQQST010001080.1:0-13557 GCA_028646485.1 Cryptoprocta ferox | reverse complement strand
AATTTTTTACTTATTTTTGAGAGAGAGACAGCGTGAGCAGGGGAGGGTCAGAGAAAGAGGGAGACACAGAATCGGAAGACAGACTCCAGGCTCTGAGCTGTCAGCACAGAGCCCAACGCGGGGCTCGAACCCACGAACCGTGAGATCATGACCTGAGCTGAAGTCGGACGCTCAACCAACTGAGCCACCCAGGCGCCCCTAGGTTTACAATTTAAAAGAGATTGCATATATTGTCTCTGCAGTAGTAAGATTTAGTCCTGCCCAAGGCTAGGTAATGGAGAACTCTGGAATAGATGCACTTTAAAAATCTTACACTTCTGACATAAATCATGGTTTTAAATCTTAATACTCTATCTAGGCAGTGTTTGAATTACTAGAGGCAATTTTTTGTCCATTGATGACTGATATTTTTGTAATATATATTTACTTTAAAAATATGAGTATCAATTTAAGAGAGCTGACACTCTTGAATGAATTCCATTTCAAAAGTAAAAATCAACAAGAATATTTTAGTTGACTACCCATTTTCCAAGTTAGTCTGTTGGTTTCATATTCAATTTTGAGGCACAAACATTTATTCCAGGATAGGAAAAATAGTCACCTACTTGCTACATACCCTTAACATCATCATCATAAACATATTAATAATAATAAATAATAATCCAAAACCTCTACTGTATGCAAACTGTTATTATAAGTATTTACATGTATTAACTCATTTCATCCTCATCGCAACTCCATAAGGAAAATATTATTAGTATTTTATTTTACAGATGAGAAATCTGAAGCCTGGAGAAATCACATGACTTGCCTACAGGTACCCAGCTAGTAAGTGGCAGAACTTCAGGTAGCCACTCGTAACTACTTACCTGCTCATAAGTTACTGGAATCATAATTGTAAAAAAAACCCTCTACTCACAGATATACATTAATACTAAGAACAGGGGGTGCCTAGATGACTGAGGATATGTCTGAGACACTGTTGTGAATGCTCACTGGCTGTGATTTAAATGTGCCAGTCATTGGAGGAATTGAAAATGATTAATAAGAGATTGTCTCTACATTCAAGGAGTTTCCAGTCTTATACAAGCATTTGCGATTTAAAGATAAAAAGATCTACTGTATATTGCTAGGCCAAGGTAAATTCTAAATATGTAGGATTTGAACAAATGATTGAGATGGGAAGTACTATGAGTCGCAACTTCTCTTTAACAGCCCCTGCCTTTTGCTATGCAGAACCACCACACTCCCCCTTTCAGTAATAGTTTTTATTCCTTTTGAGACATTGAACTCTTTCTTATCTAGAACTTTACCTCATGCTTGCTCTTCTCTCTGAAACACACCTCAACCTCCTAGTAGTTTTACTATCATCATCAGCCTAGTGCCCTACGCTGAGAATGGGCTCAGTGAACAATTATTGAATGAATTAATGCATTTCCTGTGCCTTTGCATGTTTCCACATTATATTTCTGCAGCAAACATATTCATACACTTTTAAATAATTATCTAAGGTTAAAAAAATGCCTTTATCAAGTACCTAAAAACTAATGTGAAGAAATCAATACAAACACAAACTAAATCCAATAAAATAATTTCACAAGTTTAGTTCCCGTATTTGTTAAAAGATGTAGAATTGTGCCTTAGAAATCAGAGGCCAATTTTATATCTTAACTGAGAATTATTCCCATCAATTCTTAGAATATGGACAACTGCAAAAAATAAATATGATTTAATTTTTGGAAAATATATTCTGTGAGGAATTGTTATGGCAAGATTTTATTCAGCTCTGTTAAGAAAGGAGAATACTGAAGTAAAAGGTAAGCCAAAGTAAAGAGATCTTTTTCAAATAGGTGTTTTCCCTGTTAGAGATTCACAGCACACATTGCTTTTTTAAAGATTTTGAGAAATCCTGTGATAAACCTATTAAGCCAGGGTTTCTCAAATTTTATGACCTCTGGACTTTCTGTCTCCTGAAACAAAACAAAACGATTACCATATATCACATCTCATAGAGTATGCTTGGGGAAACACTGTTAAAATACACTCTTTTTCAGAACATGGTAACCAAATGGTACATATTTCCACTGAGAATAAAATGAGACAAAATGGGAAAACTGGCCTAATCTATTACATGGGATATAAATAAGAGTTCCAAGAAAGAATCAATACACTGAATTTATTTCCCAAAGGACAATTAAAATCTTACTTTATAAATGAAATAATCACCCATAAAGTATTTATTTGGGGTTTTGGGTTAAAAATATTAGAACAAATTAAGTTATCTAAGTAGGATCATTCTCCAGGTATCAGGAATAAAAACAACATTGCATTCTCTGAAATAAAGATTCAGGATAAAATCAGTAGTATGTAACTGGAATACAGAAGGTAGGATCCAAGGGAACCACACTCAGCAAACTTGAAACAAATTAAATAACAAAGGAGTGGTTAACACATTTCTAAGTCAAAGCTAGAAGAAGGCAGAGGATGGCTAGTTAACAGCAGAAACATCAAAGGCAATGTTATAAAACAGAAGATGAAGTTTAGGTTTCTGACCAGAGGGGTTGTGAAAGAAATTCTCAACAGATTGAAGAGTGCTTGAGGATTGAATACTTAACTGCCTCTGTTGATGTCTTCCATATCATGAATTAATGATGAGTATGCTTTAGAAGAATGGTTTCATTCAGTATAACATTTGGATATTGCCCTACGTCTTTCCTTTTCTCTTTTTCGTGTGGCAGCAAATGTTGGTCACCAAAATTAAGCCTCTCTTCCACTTTTGTCCTCCAAATCCCCAACAAATTTATTTCCCCAGAAACAACCTCTAGCGCCAGTTTATAGGTTTTCTTCTAGAGATAATATATTTATAGACACACATAAAAATGTAACTGATAGATTGAACATATAAACTTAGAAATAAAGCGCTTTATTTTTGTCTACCACTATTGCTTTTAACTCATGATGCTACTGTTATGGAAACGGGTCTGGATCACCTGGCAGAAGAACCAAGAGACACTTGGAGATCTTGGAAGACAGGAGGTTTATTTTACACTCATGGGCTCAGAGGAGATCACTCTCCAGAGGTCTGAGCCCCCAGCATAAGCAGAGGCAACAATTTATAGTCTGTTCACAAGGCAAGCAGAGTGGGAAGGAAAACACAGAATGGGAGTCTTTGGGCAGGGACTGGAGTTCCCCTATCAGTCCTGTCAGCCATCTTATAACAGATTTTTCCCTATCACTACTTCTTCCTGTGGAAATAGAGAAAATCTTGAGTCTGGTTTCATCATTTTGGGTCAAATTTCAGGTAATGAAAAGTCTTCCAGTCATCTTAGTCCCCCTAAACTTAGTCTCAAATAATTATTATATTCATTCCAAATACCATTTTAACAAATTATGTGATTAATTGTTGGTTCTATTTCATTATTTTAATAGCTTTTTGTTTGAAGTTTCCAATCATAGTTGCTTGATCCCACCCACTTCATCTTCTATATCTATAATTTTGTCTTTAACAATTTCAACTTTATTTCTCTTTCACAGGTTCGTTTTTTAGTTTATCTTCCATTCTTCAGCAGTATCTAAATTCCATTAGGTTCCTTTCAATTTTATTTCTCATGTTCATTTTTTTGCATGGTTATTTCTTGTTTCTTTTTCTACTTCTTGTTTTTCCTCTCATATTTTATTCCCTTCTGTTACCATTTCATCCCAGAGTTCTGGTATTTCTGCTCTGTGGCCTTCTAATTAGAGAGACCTGTTTTAATAAGTTTTTAATTCTTAGCAGAATGTTTGATCACAGTTTTAATGTGTGCCATGACAGTTTTATTGTATATTTTGCTTTTTAAAAGTATGACATTTTTAAACTTCTTAGGTGAAATAATTCAAATTTACAGAAAACTTATAAAAATAGTATATATGAGGCAGGGAAACTGAAGGGACCCCATGGGAAAAAATGCTTTTTTGCTCCTTTTTTGCTTCTCTTCTTGCTAGGATCTGCACCCCCACTGTACACATACATGCCTTAATGTGCATCCTCCTTCTAAAGGTCAGAGTTAATGATTTCTTTGGAGTCATCCAGCACAATAGATAACATCTAAGGAGTGACCACAGGGGTCATCATGTACATTTTCCAAGACCACTGACTCCAGATATCTTGAAGCCAAGACCCCTGGTTTCAGGACATAAGTGACTTATGAAGGACACTTGGGCACTCATCCTTGTTTTGACCAGTTCCTGGATGCCTGAGAGGACAGGTATACCAGACCACCATCCTCAATAAAAACCTCAGACCTCAAGCAAAGATGAAACTCTCTCCTTTCCTTTCTGAGTCTCCCAGATGCTCTGTCTGTATCTGCACTCTATGTCTTCAATAAACTCTGCTCTCACTTCCCCTCAGCTTGCATTTAATTTCTATCCTGAACAAAGCCAAGGACTCTCTTAGCTGGACCTGTGTGACCCTCTCTAGGCCTGCCTGCATTATAAAAAATTCCACATACCTGGGGCACCTGGGTGGCTCAGTCGGTTAAGCGTCCGACTTCAGCTCAGGTCGTGAGTTTGAGCCCTGTGTTGGGCTCTGTGCTGACAGCTCAGAGCCTAGAGTCTGCTTCAGATTCTGTGTCCCTCTCTCTCTGCCCCTCCCCTACTGGCACTCTGTCTCTCTCTGTCTCTCTCTCTCTCTCTCAAAAATAAATAAACATTTAAAAAAATCTTTAGGGGCACCTGAGTGGCTCAGTTGGTTGAGTGTCCGACTTTGGCTCAGGTCATGATCTCACAATTTATGGGTTCGTGCCCCACGTCAGGCTCTGTGCTGACTGCTAGCTCAGAGCCGGGAGCCTGTCTTTGGATTCTGTGTCTCCCTCTCTCTGACCCTCCCTTGCTCACGCTCTCTCTCTCTCTTTCTCAAAAAATTTAAAAAAAATCTTTAAAAAAATACCACATATCTTTTTTTTTTAAATTTAGATCTTTCAAATGTTACCATTTACTGCATTTGCTATGTATCTATCTATCCATCTATCATCTATCTATCTGCATGCCTACCTACCTATGTACCTACCTACCTACCTAATTACTAAAATTAGATAAATAGATTTAAAAAAAATATGGTCCACTATCCAATGAAGGATTACACGTTGCATTTAGTTGTCACATCTATTTGTTATCCTGAAATCTGGAACCCATCCTCAATCTTTCCTTTTTTTTTTTCATGACCCTGTTATTTTTTGAAGAATGCAGGCCAGTTAATCTGTAGAATGCCTCTCATGTTTGGATTTGTCTGTTTCCTTATGATTATATTAAGCTTATGCATTTAAGCCAATAATATTACAGAAGTAAAGCTGTGTTCTTCTCATTGTATCATATCAGAAGCATATGTTATCAATTTGTCCCATTATTAGTGATAGTGACTTTTATCACTTGTCTAATTGGTATTTGCCAAGTTTCTCCATGGTGAAGTTTCTAGCCCTCTCTTTGTAATTAGTAAGTATTTTGAAGGGAGATATTTTGAGATTATGTAATTACTCTGTTCCTCAATAATCCTTTACCCATTCACTTCAGCATCCACTGAACCTTAATATATTCTTACTCTGATGAGTGTCAAATTGTGATTTTCTAATTTCACTATCCTTTCTACATTTTATTTGAGTTCTGCTGGAAGTATTAGCTCCCCTCCTTTTATTTATGTATTTATTCATATGTATACACACACATACACTCATAGAATCTTATTCATTTAATGGGTTGATAATCCATTGCTATAATTATTTATTTTGATATTCAATTTGCTATATACAATAATCACCCCTTATCAATGCTTTAGCTTTCTGCTGTTTCAGTTACCTGTGATCAATCACTGTCTAAGCAGATGATCCTCCTTTTGATGTATGTTAGAAGGTTAATAGTAGCCTAAGTCTTCATCTTATCACATAGGCATTTTATCATCTCACACTATCACAACAAGTGTGACTGCATTACAATAAGATATTTTGAAAGAGAAAGAATCCACATTTACTTAACCTTTATTACAGTATATTGTTATAATTACTCTATTATATTATTGTTGTTGTTAATCTCCTACTGTGCCTAATTTATAAACTGAACTTTATCATAGATATGCATGTATAGGAAAAACCAGTATATATAGGTTCTGTACTATCTACAGCTTCAGCATCCATTGAGGATTTTAGAATGTATTCCCCATAGATAAGGGCGGACAACTCTATTTGGTAAATGAGATCTCCCTTTCCCAAAGCTGAATCCTATGTCTTTTTGACATTCCCCCATCATTTTCTTTTCAGCTCTTCCTTACTTTCTGACAAAAGAGCTCTAGGTTTGTATTGTTCTTTTATTTCCCCAAGGAGTTCTCATTCTATATAGTGGAAAATGCTATTTAGAAACCAAAATCTGAGTGCTAGGTCTATTTGATGATTCTGGTATGCAATGGCCTTTAGACTTTCCCATCAGGCAGAGGAAATATACATCCATCCACCTATCTGTCTATCTATTTATCTATCTATCCATCCATCCAATCATCCATCTATGCTTACATGCAAAGATTTATATCTATTTCTAGATATATGTCTATATATTAAATACTATGCATTCACAGTGAAAACCCCAATTACAATTCAATACTGCAGGGTTTATTTTGGCTTTTGGCTTTTACATATTTGCAATTCCTTTTTCTAATAGTGAAAAATCTGGTTCCTATTATTTTCAATTTATTTACTTATTTGCTTATTCTATATGTAATCAAACTACTGACCTAGTTGGTTTGCTTTCTCTGCTCTGCCAACTTCCAACAGCCCCAACAGTCTCCTTGGCCCTATAGGTTTCACTGGCCTTGGCTGCCTTGAAGGCAAAGGAAGTGAAAGGAATCAATAAGTATTTTTTTTAAAGAGTGGAAAGGGGAAAAGACTTTTAAAGAATGGTGTTTAAAAATCGATTCTGTCCTTTTAAAATATTATTCATCATTGAATGAGTTAGGTTTTCTTGGACTCGTCATTTGTAAGAGGTTCCTTTTGGGAGAAGTAGACAAAGTAGAGTTTTATGCTAGCTAGTTTTCATAAAGCAAAGGCTTTCTCTTTTTCTGTTATAGTCAGGCTGCTTTCTGCAAAGATGACGTTTCTGTATAATTCTTTTTATAGCCCTACCTCTTCTAAGGAAGAAAGATGTGCCAACTGTACATAGTCCTTGTACCAAGTATCATAAACTTGGAATATTACTTTTTGACTTCAAGATGTATCCTAATTTTCAGGAAGTATATTTCATTGATGCTTTTTGAGATCTATTTTCACCAATTCCCTGCTCTTGAGATTTCTCTCTATAGATACTTGTTTCTACTGCCTCCTTTTTGTTCCCAACAAACGTCATCTGCTTTTGTCAGTGTTTCATATAAGGTGGGGTCTGGGAGTTATACATGTTTCCAAGTTCTACCAAAATGGTTTGTGAACTTATAAAATCTGCTTCTTGTGGCTTTTGAATAATTCCCCTGACAAGGGAAAAATGCTCCTTTATGCAGGCCTATGTATGCTTGTGATATGTTGGGTTTCCCAGGAAGAAGACTCTAGGCTGAAGTTTAGTATGAGGATATTTATTAAGCAGTGCCCTTGGGATCAATACCTGCAGCAGGGGAGGAAGTAGGAAAGGTCAGAGGAAGAAGTTATGCTGTGAGGAGGGCCTATCTGTGACCCTAGCTGATCTCATGAGGAAGCTCTGGAATCAGAATGAATCTTTAGAGTAGAGTGGGGCCTTTATGCCATGACATCAATCAGTTGTTTATGTAGGCCATAAGAAGGGGTATAGTGGCCTGGAGCAAGAGAGTACTTTCTCAAGGTGGTGCAGCAAGTCCTTTCTCGAAAATGAATCATGGAACTACATCACAGTGTCCTGGTAGATTCCTTTTGGGCTGTGGTCTTGATCTGATTTCAAAGCTCTCCATGACTCAGAAATGTAAAGAATCACTGAATTATTGGTCAAATTCATTATGTCTATGCCTTGACTGTTTTAATCTAGAATACTAAAGTTAATCTAGAAAACTTTCAGCTGAAGTTAATTCTTTTTTTAAAGTTTATTTTTTTATTTTTTTAAAGTTTATTTTTTTATTATTTTGGGAGAGAGAGAGAGCACATAAGTGAGGAAGGGTCGGAGAGAGAGGGAGAGAGAATTCCAAGCAGGCTCTGCACTGTCAGTGTGAAGCCTGATGTGGGGCCCAAACCCACGAACCGTGAGATCATACCCTCAGCCAAAGTTGGATGCTTAACCTACTGAGCTACCCAGGTGCCTCAAATTTCTGAAACTACTTGGTAAAAATAAATATTGTGCTTTTACATTTGGCAAATTACCTTTAATTATATGTGAAGATGGTGAGTAATAAAAAACATTTGTAATTTGATTATATTACTAAAAGCAAAGACTCATTAACTGTGTATTCGTTTACACAGGTATTTCTGAAAGTTGGAGATTTTATTCTGAGGCTTTAAGTTGTTTGTACCCACTGCCTGTGAGAGTATTGCCTAGAACCAAGAGAGGGCAGCAGAGGGCCACCGGAGCAATAATCTAGAGGTGTAGGAATTTATCAGTGAGGATACTGATTCTTGCTTGTTCTTGGAGATCCAAAAAGATAAATAGATTGATCTACTTATGCTAAATACAGAAAGTGGTGCTTGGATTTAAGAAAAATCATTTATAAGCATACTGGGAGAATCACCAGTTGTTCACGTGTAGTGCCATGGGACAAAACCTCTGAAAGAGGAAAAGCAAATAGAATCCAGGTTATAGTGAAACCATGAGCTTGCCAGGAGGTGTGTGCTTTTTTTGAATTTCTGATCTAGAGCCACCTCTGGACTCTAAATCAACATTACCATTGGGCACCCAGGAAATAACTGAAGACCAAAGATAACCTCAGCAACTTTTCCAGAAATTATTTCTATTTCTTTTCCACTAATTCCTGGATTAAAATAAGGGATTTTTGAGACATCTTTTCAAATAATTTTTCCCCTAAAAAACGAGTTTTTGTTTTTATAGATCAATCTGCCTTTTTCTCTCAGTTTCTAGTTAGACTTTTATTTTTTTCATTGCTCTAACATCTTATGTTTTATTTTATTAAGGTGCTTGTTCTTCTCATTTTTCTCTATTAATATTTATTTATTTATTTATTTATTTATTTTTGAGAAAGGGGAGGAGTAAAGGGAGAGGGAGAGAGAATCTTAAGCAGGCTCCACATCCAGAGTTAAGCCCCATGCCGAGTTTGATCCCACGACCCTGGGATCATGACCTGAGCTGAAATCAAGAGTCAGACCCTTAACTGATTAAGCTACTCAGGCACTCCTGTATTAATAATAATTTATGTATAAAAATTTATGAGTGGAGCACCTTGGTGGCTCAGTCAGTTAAGCGTCCGACTCTTGATTTTGGCTCACATCATGATCTCATGGTTTGTGAGTTTGAGCCCCATGTTAGGCTCCAACAGTGTGGAGCCTACTTGAAATTCTCTCTTGCTCCCCTGCTCTTCTCTCCCTTTCTCCCTTTCTCTCTCTCTCCCAATATAAACTTTAAAAGGTTGTGGCAACATGGTGGAGAAATAGGGAGTTCCATACGTCCTGCCTGCATCTCAAACAAAGAAGGGCTGAAGCCAAAGGACTCTGAACTGCAAGAGTCTGGAAGGAAAAGAGACGGAGTCTACTAGGAAGACAGCCTCATAGATGCGTGGTTGCAAACTGGGGAAGATAAAAGTGGGCCAGGATATGGAGGCATGAGGGAGTCCCTTCTGTGGAGAGACAAAGGGAAGAGAAAGAGCAGCTGGGGAAGCATAGAACTGTCCCTGGAGAAGAGAAAAAGCTCGGCCTGGGACGAAGAGGGATCATAACATCCCATCTCTAAACACAGGGCTTTCAGAGAGAACTCCTATCTCTAACTGTGGAGCTTTTTTGGGGCTGGATGCCCCAGTCCCAGAAATTCCCTCTGGGATAGACGGTACACAAGGGATGGGACTCAGTTGGCATCAGGAGGAACTGCTCCCCTACTCCATCCCCTGCTAGGAAGTGCCCGGGCTTGCAGGGTTACATTTTGGGCGGTATCATTAATGCGCAGGAAGTAAGATCTGGAAATGCGGCTGGGTGTGAGACATAGAACATGGCCCTCCTTGGCTGCACCCGTAGCACAGTGAGATCGGACCCAAAAGAGTGATTTGCAACACCTAGTTTGACAAGGGACTAGGGGGTCGCCATTTTTCTTCCCCAACCACCAAGACGGGGCCTCGGGAACTGCCTGCTCGAGGACCCACAGTGGAGGCAGGACCCACAGTGGAGGCGAGACCTGCTTACACCAAACCATGCCCATCTGCGCTGGGTAGCTGCTTTTTTTTTTTTTTTTTTTTACCAGAGCACCTGGATAGATGATATGGAAACAAACAGCCCTTCCCCAAGACCAGCATTGCCGTGATTAACTCTAGATCAATTCTTGCCAGTCAGATATACTCTCCTTTATCTCATTCTTTTCTCTCCCCTCCCTTGGACTGGGTATTCTGGTTATAGGTTTGCTTAAACAGGCATATTTAATCCATTATCTTGATGCATGTTCTACACCTCCATTGTTACCTTCCTTTCTCTCTCTCTGAAATAATCAGACTATACAGTTTCTCAGGGTAACATTATTTTCTTTTTTTTTTCTCCTCACCTCCTGCTGTATTCTCCTTTTTCTCTCTCTGAATGAAGCCTTTTAGTCTCGCTGCCTGGTCAATGTTCAATTTCTTTTTCTCCCCACCCCTGTCATTTCTCTCTTTGTATATGCTCTTCCTTCAGCACTGCCTCCACCCTGCTCTTTATTTGTAGCTGAATTTTCTGGTTTTATGCTTTAAGACTGTCCTTTGTCTTTTGTTGTTTTTGTTTTGTTAGTTTTGTTTTGCTTTTTTTTCTTTTCTTTTTTTCAGTTTGCTTGTTTGTTTGATTTGTTTGTGTGTTTGTGTGCTTTTGTTCCCTGTGTGTTTGTCTGTATATTTTTCTTTCCAAGGCTACCTCAAGAAACAAACCAAAGTACACATGGTGGAGAGTCCCAAATATCACTACGAGTGGGGAAATAAAATAACCAAAGTCACAACAAGAGAGACCAAGGGACACCATTAAAAGAACACTTCCTAAATGGACAGGCCCTGGACAGTCTATGAGCCTCCTTTAATATAGCAGTACTTGCAGGTGCAGAGTGCATAACAAGCTTTTAAAACATACAAGAGACAGAAAACTAGCCAAAATGATGAAACGGAAGAACTCTCATCAAAAGAAATTCCAGGAAGAAGTGACAGGTAAAGAATTGCTCAAAACAGATATAAGCAACATAACTGACCAAGAATTTAGAACAATAGTCATAAAATTAATCGCTGGGCTTGAAAAAGGCATAGAAGACACCAAAGACGATATTGCTACAAAGATTATGGACCTTAAAAATAGTCATGATGAACTAAAAAAATGCTATGAATTGAGGTGCAGAATAAAATGGAGCAGCCACTGCACAGATTGAAGAGGCAGAGAGGAGAATAGGTGAATTAGAAGACACAATTATAGAAAAAGAGGAAGCCTAGAAAAAGAGGAAGCCAAGAAAAAGAGACATAAATTGATCCAGGAGCATGAAAGAAAAATTCGAGAACTGAGTGATGCAACCAAATGGAACAATATCCGTATCATAGGAATTCCAGAAGAAGAAGAGAGAAAGGGGCTGAAGGGGTACTTGAACAAATTATAGACGAGAACTTCCCCAATCTGGGGAAGGTAACAGACATTAGAATCCAAGAGGCACAGAGAACTCCCCTCAAACGTAACTTGAATTGATCTTCGACATGACATATCATAGTGAAAGTGGCCAAATATAAGGATAAAGAGAGAATTCTGAAAGCAGCTAGGGATAAAAGGGCCCTAACATACAAAGGGAGACATATCAGGGTGGTTGCAGACCTATCTACTGAAACTTGGAGGTCTGAAAAGAATGGCAGGAAATCTTCAATGTGATGAACAGAGAAAATATGCAGTCAAGAATCCTTTGTCCAGCAAGCCTGTCATTCTGAATAGAAGAAGAGATAAAGGTTTTCCCAAACAAACAAAAACCCAGCCCTACAAGAAATCCTAAGGGGGACTCTATGAGGGAAATGTTGTAAGGAACACAAAGTACCAGAGACACCACTACAAGCATGAATCCTACAGAGAACACAATGACTCTAAATGCATATTTTTCCATAATAACACTGAATGTAAATGGACTGAATGCTCCAATCAAAAGACATAGGGTATCAGAATGGATAAAAAAGCAAGATCCATCTATTTGCTGTCTACAAGAGACTCATTTTAGACCTGAAGACACCTTCAGATTGAAAGTAAGGGGATGGAGAAATATCTATCATGCTACTGGAAGTGAAAAGAAAGCTGGAGTAGCCATACTTATATCGGAGAAACTGGACTTTAAAATAAAGGCAGTAACAAGAGATGAAGAAGGACATTATATAATGATTTCAGGGTCTATCCATCAGGAAGAGCTAAAAATTATAAATGTTTATGCACCGAATTCAGAAGCACCCAAACACATAAAACAATTAATCACAAACAGAAACAATCTTATTGATAATAATGTGCTAATTGCAGGGGACTTTAATATTCCACTTACAGCAATGGATAGATCAACTAGACAGAAAATCACTGAAGAAACAATGGACCCGAGTGACACATTGGACCAGATGGATCTGACAGATATATTTAGAACTCTACATCCTGAGGCTATGGAATGCACTTTCTTCTTGAGTGCACGTGGTACATTCTCCAAGATAGATCACATACTGGGTCATAAAGCAGCCCACAATAAATATAAAAGAATTGAGATCATACCATGCACACTTTCAGATCACAATGCTATGAAACTTGAAATCAATCACAGGAAAAAGTCTGGAAAACCTCCAAAAACATGGAGGTTAAAGAACACCCTACTAAAAAATGAATGGGTCAATCAGGCAATTAGAGAAGAAATTAAAAAATATGTGGAGACAAATGAAAATGAAAATACAACAATCCAAACTCTTTGGGATGCAGCAAAGGCAGTCCTAAGAGGAAAGTACATTGCAATCCAGGCCTATTTCAAGGAACTAGAAAAAGCACAAATTCAAAATCTAACAGCACACCTAAAGGAACTAGAAGGGGAGCAGCAAGAGCACCCCAAACCCAGCAGAAGAAGAGAAATAATAAAGATCAGGGCAGATATAAACAATATAGAATCCAATAAAACAGTTGAACAGATCAATGAAACCAAGAGTTGGTTTTTTGCAAAATAAACAAAATTGATAAACCTCTAGCCAGACTTCTCAAAAAGAAAAGAGAGAGCACCCAAATAGACAAAATCCTGAATGAAAAGGGATCTATTACAACCAATCCCTTAGAAATACAAGCAATCGTCAGGGAATACTATGAAAAATTATATGCCAACAAACTGGACAACCTAGAAGAAATGAACAAATTCCTAAACACACATGTACTACCAAAATTCAAATGGGAAGAGATAGAAAATATGAACAGACCCATAACCAGTGATGAAATCGAA
>JAQQST010001079.1:0-13563 GCA_028646485.1 Cryptoprocta ferox | reverse complement strand
AGAGGTTGCTTCCTGCTTTCTCCTCTAGGGTTTTGATGGTTTCCTGTCTCACGTTCAGGTCCTTCATCCATTTTGAGTTTATTTTTGTGTATGGTGTAAGAGAGTGGTCAAGTTTCATTCTTCTGCATGTTGCCGTCCAGTTCTCCCATCATCTATTAAAGAGGCTATCTTTTTGCCATTGGATATGAAAATTCTTAAAGGTAAACTAGTAACTAGGAAGAACTTAGTCTCAAGTATTTGAAGTCATTTACCACAACCGTATTCTTTTAACAAATGTGTATCAAATGGCAGCTTGAGAATACTTAACCACCAGTCCCTACTTCACTGGACTCCCACATTCACAAAAGGAAGATTGATAGATGGAGAATAATATCAGAGAGTGATAAGTGCTATAAAAAAGGAAAAAAAAACTTAATGGAACTTGGCTAAAGAACTTGTATAACCCACTGAAGTATAGGAATGCAAAGTTAAACATGAATCTACCAGCAAGAAATTCCTAAGCAACTGTGAGAACTATGTCATGCAACATTTCTTTTCCCTCTTAAAGACAAGAAAATCTGTAAAACCCTTCATCCCTAGTCCTTGAAGAGATTCAACTACTCTCCATTAACACCACAGTGAGGTCACACCTCTCACATTTACATGTATTTTACAGTTAGTAATTAAGCGCACAAATTAACTTGGAGTCTAGGAATGCAGTTTATAAGCCTGTGTAGCATAAGCTAAAATTCTGTCCCTTAGAAACTTATCTTGTAATAATTACTAATGCAGACATTGAGTGTTCTCCATTGTTGATATACTAGCTCTGTTACAAGTAACCAGTCTAATGTGGACTAGGGTGTGGCGAAGGTCATCTGGATTAGGGCAAGGCCAGAGTCAGCCTGAGACATTAAGATACATAAACAAAATAAAACAGCAATTCCTTGGATACCCCTGTCTAAAAACCCCACCAGTATCTTGGTAAAATGGTGTGAGATTAACACCTGTATTGTGTGTTAATACCTGTACTGTGTTCCAGGTATGTGTACATAGAGTAGTAGCCTTCCCACCATGATAACAACCCTCCGGGTGATTAACTAACTGAGAGTTGGTAGGAAAGAAATAAAATTAATAATAGGTTCATATCTTAAACATTATTACTTAACCTTAAAACATATGTATATATTCATTTGTTAATCTTTTGAAATAGGACCAAGAGTGAAGTGTAGGTCCTCTGACTAAGGTTCTATAACGTCTTGCTTATGTTCACTATACTCATTATGCTTCAACTATAACGTCCTATATCTGTCTCTTTAAAGTAGAATGATAACCTAGAGGTACTTACAAAGCATTTCTCTGATTTGTAGATTCTTATAATTTCTTCCAATTATTTACAGTCATCTCATCCACATTTTATAAAACAAAAAATTTATAGAGACTTTCCAAAGCATTCAGATTAGCTTTAGTAGAAACAATTCTTTTTAATTTTTATACTGGTACTTCATCAATTATGTAAGATTTGTGATATTTAATTAAATTATGTAATTACAATAAGTACAAGTGGCATAAACAGGCTGCAAAATAAACACAACAGATTCTTGGTAACATTAACTCACCTGGTGTGAGTGTCCTGAATGCCAGCCTACCAGCTAAAGAAGTTCAAAGTGCCTTGGGCTCAGTCAGTACGTCCTCCAGAGGGAATGGAGAATCAGGTTAAGTGGAGTTTGGATAAGAGATTCCATGGTATATACATGTGCATATACAAACATATAATCTCTCCTGCTTGAGTGCTCCACTCCTATCCCCTCAACTCAGAAATTAAAAAAAAAAAAATGCCTTCTCAGTCCCTCTTGACTCAGCTTCATGCATACAGAGGAAAAAGTCAGGGGATATTTCAGTTCCCCGTGCTGTAACTCCTAAATCTTTGGCTAAATAAAGTAGTGAAGTAAAATATACAATGGGAATAGCTTAGACATTGAAAAAACAGCAGCAGGGCCAGCTTTCAGCTCAATGGAACAGAATAGCTACAATGTTCTCCTGCCTCAAAATATCACCTCCACATCCATGCTAATTGACTCAGGCTTATTGTAAAATGAAGAGAAAGCTAATCTGTTGTACATAATGAAGTAGCTGACTTTTTATTTTCCAATTTCCTGGAGCATCCCAAGAGATAAGGGGACAGAGGGCCCTGGACCTGGGAAAAGAGGAGAAAAGAGGTAAGTGGCCTGGAATGAAAACTTATCTGGTAGCAGTCAGGGGATGAAAGAAGAGATGGCCAAAGAGAGCTCCCTGGCTCTGGAGAAGACTGGAAAACTTCAGGTCAATTATGCTGACCACATTTATTTAACATATTGACTTGTCTGTGCAGTGATATACCACTCCTCAGATTCCCCAAAACCTTTCATCAAAGTCTATGACTTGTAACACCTTTGTTGATAGTGCTTTGGGTAGAGCACTGGTTCATTGGATAGAGCAACACAGGCTTGAAGAAAACAGAAGCTCCAGGATGTAAAACACTGAATAGGGGTGGAGAATCAAGCAAAGTTAGGAATTTGAAACAAGAGGTGACAGAGGTCCACTGGGATAGCCACAAACACATGGGGCACTGTTTGGGACAGCATAAGCAGACTGCGCCATCAAGATGCTTACAGTCTTATCAAGGAAATTGTATGTATCTACATGACATATTAACATAAGAAGAGTAGATATCATGTGCTAATATGAATGACAAGTTGCATGTGCGGTACAAGTTACATACTAAACAGATGGCAGTACCAACTGAAAAGTATATAATAGGTTATAAAAGAGAGGATATGATTTGATTTGATGATGTCCCTATCAAAAGCTATTGTTTACATCTAGAAGAAAATAAAAGCACTGAAAAAGCAGGGTACTTCCTTGGGCACCACTGCCATCACTATTCATTTCTCTATGAGAGGCATGACATACATGAATAATTTCCACTGTTGCAAATTTGGACACATTCTCCACCCATCGATTTTTGCTCTAAAAGTTTATTTTACCAATATCAGAAATGGATTTATACACGTCAATAGGCAAGTGTTCCAATACACATGGACTGGGCCAAGAGGCTCATGCTCATTACTCATATTCCTCAGATGCATGTCCTGACAGGAGGCACAGCTTCCTTGTCGCTGTCTACTCTCTCTGCAGTGGCCCACAGAGGCCCTTTCCATGGTGATTTGTCTGCAGTGCCCAGTAGGACAGAGATACATGTAAAATGGATATGTGAAGCCTGCCTGGACTCGGGTCAATTCAGCTTAGAAAGTCCCAGAAAGACACCTGAAAACATCTGTGCAACTGAAGAATTCCTCAGCTTCACAGATTTCTAAACAGATAAAAGTTAACCATTCCATTCTGCACAAATGTATTGACAAAGAATAAAATGAGAGACTCAAAGGAAATTTCCAGTATGGATCCTTGGGTAAGTCTGCCCACTCCATCGTTTTCACACACTTCAAGTAATTATTACTTACTGCAGGAAAGGAAAATGGTTTCCTCAAACCATTCCCCCCCCCCACTCATCTGCTGTCAGAAAGGTCATTATGATGGAAGACATGTCTATAGAGCTGCACAGGATGAAACAAAACATGGCCCTGCTACCTAAAGGCAATAGTGCATCCACATAACAGAATATGAATTCCCTGTTCTCCATTCCACTAGTATGCCATAGATTGTTACACACACATGATGGAATGAGAGAGAACGTGTAAAGACACGTGCTTTGTCCTTCATGTACATCCATAAATTTGATTTTAAATGAAAAGGTCTTAATGTCATGTTTTAGCCCATATTTTTCTATACCTTTCAAAGTCCTGATTTTGAACTATCCCTTCAACATGCTATGTTTATCATTCTTAAAATGTAGGGGATATAGAGCTAGCAGTAACAGTCATTTGGAGCATGCATTTTAAGTTACAGAGAAAATAGAGGTTCTGGTTTATTATGCAGAAGCTGTAAAGGCACGAATACAAAATATGGCTGGCAGTCAACTTGCTTTATTCTACTTTTAACAACTTACTAACAGTGTGTAAATATAAAAGCAAACTTTGATTTTTCCATCAGAGCTCTGTGAAATGGATACTAGAGTGCATTTAACATTGTGACCAGAAATATTGAAATTTGACAGCTGAGAGGTTAAAGGTCTCAAATTTATACATCGAGGTGTTTGTTCCTGTCATCATCCCAGCAGCTTCCTCAGAATAACCCCTTTTGCTTACTGAACCTTTGAGAAACAGAGAACATTAAGTAATACATCTTGGCAGACGTCCTGGGATTTTGCTCCCACCAGGAAGCAAGCCATCCTAAGCTCACTAAAAGAATTCTAGGGATATGAAAGGACATCCTTGCAACCTTTAACTATTGTGTAGAAAAATCTCCTATTGTTTGGGCACATGCTCTAAATATTTTAGCCTAAACTCCTGGATTTTGTGCTTGGTTCCCCACGTACCTCTCATCTGACACTTTCTTCTGCCGAAATTATAATTGCTGATAGAAAATGATAACTTGAACTCTTCCCTAAAAGGTGGGAATATTGGGGTACCTGGGTGGCTCAGTCAGTTAAGCATCTGACTTTGGCTCAGGTCATGATCTCGTGGTTTGTAGGTTCGAGTCCTGCGTCGGGCTCTATGCTGACAGCTCAGCGTAGAGCCTGCTTCAGATTCTGTGTCTCCATCTCTCTCTCTCTCTCTGCCCCTCCCCTGATCACACTGTCTCTCTCTGTCTCTCAAAAATAAATAAAAAATGTTAAAAAAATTTTAAAAAGGTGGGAATACTATCTCACTCGAGCAAAATTTACCTTCAGGACAAACATTCCCTTCCATTTCACTTCCAAGTTCAGTGCCTATCTCTCCTTTCAAGTAGCATTCCAACCTTCACCCCCTGCTCCAAGGTACCCAGACTGCCCTGTCCTCCATGCTCACCAGCTGATCAGAATCCATACTGTTGCTATTGAGAAGATCTGGGTCTATCTCAAAATCTTGACTCTTCAAATGCATAAATCCAGTAGCCAATTTGCAAAATATATAGCAGTAATTACTCCAAATAGAATAGGAATAAATTACAACAAGAGTCAAAAAGGAACAAGGAGATGACTGTCACAATAGCTCACACGTATTAAGTGTTTATTTATTTGGCCTCATTCTGAATGGATCACATGTAGTAACTCATTTAATCTTCATAACAGTCCCATTACACTCATGCTACTTTATCCCTTTTCCCTTTTTGTTTTTTAACAGAAAAGAACAAAATGGCAAAGATTTTTTTTTCTTAAAGATGCCTTAAGATAAAGATTCTGAGTAGTCTGCTAGACTCTCCCACCAAAGAGGGATGTGACTGGCTCCCATTACAATATGTACAGTTACTAAATGTCATGAATCTTCAAGATCATTTGCAAATTGTTGAAGCTTAGAATGCTAATCCTGGGACACCAGGGTTCTGTCACAAACCCATTTTTAATAAAATATACTTCACTAAGAATCTAATGTGTTATCCCTCCCAGGGATATCTGTCATCTAATAATATCCCAAATGAGATGGATTAATAGTGAAAGACTGAACATTAGGCATATCACCTTTAACAAAAAAGAGAGATATCTTTGTATCCTTTGAAATTATGCTAGACCAAATAACCGTTCTCTATTTGTGAATAAGGCCTTAACTAGTTGAAGTAAGACAAAACAGGCAGGCCTGACTCAACACAGTCTGTACTTCTAATTCCAGGTTTTTCAGAAGGAAAAGACATAAAAACCATATTTGAACAGGTGAGAAATAAAACAGTTATTTTTCATGTACAGAGGATATTTGAGAATTGCCCCATTAATGCTATGTTAACAAGAAAAATCTTGAAACAGTTCCTTCAAACTTGAGCCTGCATCAGAATCAACTGGAGGGGTTATTAAAACCCAGATTGCTGGGCACCAAATTAGAGTTTCTGATTCTGCCTTTCTAACAAGTTTCTGGGTGATGCCGATGCTACCAGTCCAGGGACCACACTTTGAGAAACAATGCTTCTTACCAGAATAGGGGAAGAATGTGCTGGGTTACTCTAGATGCTTGGGGATAAACAAAGAAGCTGATAAAGGTTTAGTTCTAGCATTAATTCTCAGAGTAGCTCTCAGCATCAAATATGCAGTAAGCTCTTGTAATGTGCCAAACACTATGCTAGGCATTGAAGGAGACATAGTGAAGGAGACAGTGCATCACACTTGGCCAAGTGGCCTTGGAAAGAGCTTCCCACCAGGAAAGGGTCAGACCCACTGGCACTGCAGAGTCACACTAGGCAAGCCTCCCAGGCAGTCAGCGCTAGAGGCCCCCAGGAATGTGGGCAGTCAGATCAGCATCAAAACAGGGAGAGAACTCTGTTGCTCAGAAACATGGCCTCCACTGGGATACTCAGCGCTGGGCAGAAGGGGCAGTACCAACAGACATACAGGCACACACACATATACATCCCTCAGAAACTGCATAAAACAGAGGAAGTAGATAGAAGTGATCCCTTTGGGTAAGCCCAGACCAAAGGTGGTCAGTTTTATTCCCCTCCAAAGAAATTGATATTGATATGAACTCCCCCAAACCTAAGCAGAAGAATAGAGTGAAAGGGAAAAAATGCTACAAATAAATAGGTATTTTATGTGTCTGCCATGAAACACCTGCATAAAAGAGAAAAGGGACGAAAATCTATTTTACACCTCAAATTTAAAGATTTCACATTCCCTTCAAGTTTTATATTAGAGCCCAGACTTGGCATTTTATACATGTGGCCCACTCTTTATAGCTATCTGATAAAATAAATGCAAGGGAAAAAAACAGACTAGACAAGTTCCCCCCCCCACATTGCCCCTTCCTCATATTTCATGAAAATTATCTTTTCTCAGACACAAAAGTCTCAAACTCTGCATGATTTACTAGGAGGCTTTGGAAACCAAAACTTTTGTGGACCATTCAGCCATGGCATATGGGCTCAAGTTTTTCTTAGCTCATCTACAGGTACCAGATACATCATGCCTCTCAGTCAGAAGAACACAGCTACACTATGTGATGTGAATAATCTGGGATCACTCTTTGGCCCTCATTATGTCCTCTAAACATAGATAAGTAAAACTGAACAAAATCTTCAGCAGCCATAAAATCTATTTCCTAATTACCATCTATGAACAACAAGCTAATAAACTAATTGATGTCTTAACATCAGCTTTCCTGATTTCTGGAATGAAGGCCCATCCACTGGGTACCAGCATCCCTTCCCAAAAAGGCACAAACTCCGTTAATTCCCACATGTCATAGCTTCTTTGGGTGATGCCTTTTCCCACAAGCCTTAAGACTTATTAAGGTGCCTATAGCCACCATTTATATGGCAGCTTGGAAGCAAGCCTCTCACTGAA
Organism: Cryptoprocta ferox; assembly: GCA_028646485.1. Taxonomy (NCBI): domain Eukaryota; kingdom Metazoa; phylum Chordata; class Mammalia; order Carnivora; family Eupleridae; genus Cryptoprocta; species Cryptoprocta ferox. The sequence continues at coordinate 6,182 of JAQQST010001079.1, read as the reverse complement.
TGAATATTAAAATTTCTTGGGTCAATAGGTCCTCCTGCTTCCCTGGAAGATAGAGTAAGAAAAGATGCCATGTTTTCCTTGACTACCTAATGACTCTCTAACTGCTGGTTTGTTTCCATTTTCAGTCTGGCACAAACAAAAAGGCTTGCAGCCCCTTCCATGATTGCCTGAGCTCACAACCACCATGCAAAGACAGCAATTTTTCATTATTGATAAAATGTAATGTCATAATGTCATGGCCTTTCAGGTCATCATCTCGGTAAGTCAGCAATGACATTATCACGTTTTATAATGATAACAAATGGCCATAATGTTTGCATGTAATTTTCATTGGCTCCTCCGTCAACAGATGGAACTTACTAGCAACTTGGTATGTCTTCTTCCTTAGATCTGCTCAAGGCTAACAATAAAATCTGCATGAATCAAAGTTCAGTTAAAGCACAACGGTTATTTCCCCTCTTTTGAATGAATGTTTTACTTTTAGAAAGAAGAACTTTTGCAGAGGGGCGCCTGGGGGGCTCAGTCGGTTGAGCGTACACCTTCGGCTCTGGTCATGATCATGGGTTCAAGCCCCATGTAGGGTTCTGTGCTGACTGCTCAGAGCCTGGAGCCTGATTCAGAATGAGACAGCCTGCCTCTCTCCCTCTCTCTGCCCATCCCCTGCTCGCTCTCTCTCTCTCTCTCTCTCTGTCTGTCTCTCTGTCTCTCTCTCAAAAATAAACATTAAAAAGAATTTTTTTAAGAATATTTGCAGAATTTATTTGTACCCTTGGTTTTAGGGATGTAAATGCATTAAACATATCTACTCGCTATTCATTCATGAACTCTCACTAACCTCTTTCTGTTCTGTCCAGGCCTGCACTTCTCTAATCTGTCAAGTGATTTTTGAGTGCTATGCTCTGCCTGCTTCACAGAAATCAGAGAACATTAATTGGTCTAAATGATAAGAATCATTCATGGAGCACTTATTTCCATATATTAGCCTTCTGACTCCCCTCCTCCCTGTGAAAGTGGAAACACTTAATTATACTGAGCCCAGAACTAAAACTATCATTCCTTAGAAAGCTTTTTTTTTTAATTCATTGACAACAGAGTAACAAATAGAGTAGAGCTAGAACAAATTTGCACTCCAGTCCTAAAAATGCCAAGTCTAAAACACGTTTGGGAGATCTCAAGAAATGTTTTAGAAGTCATTTAGCATTTCATGAGGAAGGAAGAAAAGAAAGAGAGGAGGAAAATTCTCACTCATGAGCTCTCTGGCCTAGGGTATTTTTAATGTATCATCTCATCTAATTTTCACAATCCCCTCAAAATAAGAATCATTCTCTGCTTTTAACAGATGAGGAAACTGAGGTTCAAGGATATTACAAAGCTAAAGAGTCATGAATCCAGTATCCAGACCTAGCAGTTCTGTCTCCAAAACCCATGAGTGTTCCATTGCACAAAACTCCCAAAACAGGTATTCCATTACTGAAGGAAGAATCAAATCTTCCAGTCAGCCCCAAATAAAATCATCATACATTCAGAGAACTAAGAGATATGAGTAGATTTCAGATGTAGAAACTCTTTATGTTGCCATTAATACATCCATTTAGACTGTTATTGGTACCACAAACTCAGAGCAGGCACATCTTAATTGAGTTAATGGCTTCAATGCATCTTTGTGATTCCCCATTGATGTCCTTTCCACATTATTCAGTAGATTTCACTATTGTCACTGAAAACTGGGCCAAATTAGGTAGTTTCATCATATTTGTAGATCAGCAGCCCTTTAGCTGACACAATAAAACCATGTAAAAGAGTATATAATGGTGTTAGTATGAGAGCTTCCCACGCCTCTTCTAGTCAATCAGAGGAGGCACTTATTACCACTTCCACTTAAAATAACGAACATTTCTAAAGACTTTACTGTTCACAAAGCATTAACCATTATACTATTGCATTTATCCTCACAGCAACCCCCTGTTAAGATAAGGAAACAGATTACTTGATTTGTCCAAGTTCACAAAGACAAGAAGTGAAAAAAATAAGATACAAACAAAGGCCTTCTGACTCAACTGTCCATGCTTTTTCCACTCTACCAAGGTCTGTAGTGTATTTAGGTAAAGTGATTTCCAAAAGCAATGCACCAGTATTCAAGGAAAGATCAGCCCTTTCTCTGAGGGGCAGGTCAGGCAAACATCAGGACCTCATAGCAATAGAAGGCTTCTGGAAATGAAATGGTAGTATGAGGGAGTGTAGAGGAGGGACTTCCAGAGAATGAGGGTTAACAAGCTATTCTATCTAATAAATTATAAGTACATAGTGGAGAAGAGGAAGGACTTCTCTTTACAACTCTTCATTCATTCAGGAGATCCTGAGGGTTTCCTCTTCACTCATTCATTTGTTTGTTCATTCAACATACATTACTGAGCATCTTCTTTAGGCAACATTATGCCAAGAACTGAAGATAACAATAGTGAGTGAGACACACATGGACCTGCCCTCATGGAGTTCACATTTGTGCAGATGAGATGGTCAGTAAACAACTAATGTCATGACAAATTATCCCACTACCATTGATATACGTGAAGATCAGTAGCGAGGACAGAGTATTGTAAGAGAATTCGGCCAGGATGAAGGAGTTAAGGAAGACCTCTCTAAGGATGAGACACTTATATTGACATTTGAAGCATTAGTGAAAGAAATCACAAGGCAAAACATTAGAGAACCAAGGGAATTTTCCATCCTTGCCTCCCTTTTTAAGTTTCCTTTCTGCTTGGTTTCCCTTGCTTTATTAGCCAAATGCCATGGCTATCTTAATGGTTACCATCTGAACCTTAATTTAATACTTATCTGGTCTAACTCACTGACAATGTATGTGTAACTTTGACAGGTCAGAGGCAGCCTGAAGGACATGCCTGATGATTTTCTGCCAAGTATGGTTTTAAATCATAGCTACTCTGGCAGTTGCTACACTGACTATCGCTCTTTCTCTTTCCTCTCTTTGTCTGACTCCTCACACTCAGTTAGACATGCCCTCCTCACACTAAGCCATACAAATCCCCACATTCCCTTCCTTCATCTCTTTCCTTTTACTATTTTTCATATACTGCTATGAACTGAATTATGTCCCCCCAAAATTCATATGATGAAAGTCTACTCCCCAGTGTGACTGTATTTGAAGATAGGGCTTTAGGGAGGTACTTAAGGTTGAATGAGGTCATAAATGATGGCGTTAATCCAAATGGCCTGGTATACTTGTAAGAAGAGGAAGAGACACAAGGGAACACATCCTCCCTTTCCCCCTTTCTCTCTCTCTCTCTCCCCGCCCCACCACCGTCTCTCTCCCCCTCTGTGTGTGTGTGTCCCCACCTACGGAGAAAATGCCATGTAAGGACACAATGAGAAGACAGCCATCTGTAAGACAGGAAGACAGACTCACCAGAAATTAACCCTATTGACACCTTGATCTTGGACTTCAAGCCTCCCAACCTGTGAAAAAAAAAATTCTGTTGTTTATGACACCCAGACTTTGGTATTTTATTAGGACAGCCCAAAATGGCTAATACAGATAAGAAAACAGAAATCTGCAAGGTATAGCACATTCATTAGAAGTGTTACTAGAACTGTATTATTATTATAGCACATTCATTAGAAGTGTTAATAGAACTGTGAGTATTACAAAGGTGATAACTGCACAATGAATCCTAGCTCTGGTACCTAAGAAGAGGAAATGACAATGACTTGGGGAAAAAAAATTATTGTGAAGGTTGTCCAGATAGGAATGCTATGAACTTACACAGGCATCACAGCATCTTTGCAGATACATGACAATTTCAAATGTCTCTTCTAAAACCTTGTTTTTAAAACACCTTCACCATATTCTGTAATTATGTATCTCAAGAAGAAGATACAGACCCTTTCTGAAACAATTTCAGAATGTTTTATATCAGAAAGAGTAGACAGTTATCTAGTTACTAGGAGCAACCTCTTTGCCTAAAGACAAAGATGGTAAAGCCATTGTTTTCTAATAAGGGATTGATCTGGAGAGGAGGAAAGCTTTCAAAGAAAGTAAAGACTATGATAATCCTTTCAGATTTGGCAAACCAAATCTCATGGAACTTTATACTCTTGGTGGCCATACAGATACCAGATGTCACGATTTCCCTTTTTCAACTGTAGGCACATTAGCAGGAAAGGATCCAAACCTTCCAAGTTGATCTTGGAAGTTCTAGAAAGGAATTATAGTCTTTCTTTGGGTTAACCTGAAAGCAGACACAATGCTTTACTTGAGATTAAATAGTCATCTTACAAGATTTCTTTTTTTTTTAAATGTTTTTATTTATTTTTGAGAGAGAGAGACAGTGTGAGCAGGGGAGGGGCAGAGAGAGAGGGAGACACAGAATCCGAAGCAGGCTCCAGGCTCTGAGCTAGTTGTCAGCACAGAGCCTGACGCGGGGCTCAAACCCACGAACATGACCTGAGATGAAGTCGGACGCTTAACCAACTGAGCCACCCAGGCACCCCTCACCTTACAAGATTTCTAACAACATTGAGTAACCTGAAGGAAAAAGGCAGTGTATCAGTTATATCCAATAATGCTGTGTAGCAGATGACCCTAAAATTCAGTGACAGTAGACAATAAGCATTTATTTCTCACTCATGAATCAGTCTACGGCAGATTGGGTCCAAGTCTCTCATTCTCCTTGGACAGTGTCTACTTAGATATATTCTTATTATTCTCATAGGAAAAGTTAAAAACACAAGAAGGCAAGCACAACTTCAGAAAAACATCTACAGCCTTTTCTTTAAGCCTTGGTCAAAACAAATCATAAACTAGTCCCAAAATCAAAGTGCAGGTAAGCATCCATCACTTACCATGTGACCAAAATAAGTTATATGGCCAAGCCCAACATCCATAGGACAGGAAAGTATACTCCTTCCATAGGGACAGGAGGAGGAAGAAGAGAATGAATATTTGCTTAACTATAATCTAATTAACCACAAAAATGTTACCTATATTTTACAGATAAGTAAACTGAGGTCACTTGCTCCAAGTATAGAGGTAGGAGTTGAATCAAGTTCTATATTTTTCCAAAGTTCATATTCATTTAATTCATTTGATACCCTTCAGGTAATAGAAGAGAAAACATAAGGAAACATTGTCATAGAGGTGATAGGCAGCAACAGATTAAAGAGAGATGTTGAGGAGCACCTGGGTGGCTCAGTCAGTTAAGCGTCCAACTGTGGCTCAGGTCATGATCTTGCAATTCGTGAGTTCGAGCCCCACGCCGGGCTCTGTGCTGACTTCTCAGAGACCGGAGCCTGCTTTGGATTCTGTATCTCCCTCTCTCTTTGCCCCTCTCCTACTCATGCTGTCTCTCTCTCAAAAATAAGCAAACATTAAAAAAAATTAAAAAATAAATAAATAAATAAATGAATAAAGAGACATGTTTATAAACTAAGACCAAGGGATGCCTAAAAGTAGGAACAACACATAGTAGTACCGATGAATAGACACTTTTCGAAAGAAGATATCCAGATGGCTAACAGACACATGAAAAGATGCTCGACATCACTCATCATCAGGGAAATACAAGTCAAAACCACGGTGAGATACCAACACCTGTCAGAATGGCTAAAATTAACAACTCAGGCAACAACAGATGTTGGTGAGGATGCGGAGAAAGGGGAACACTTTTGCACTGTTGGTGAGAATGCAAACTGGTGTAATCACTTTGGAAAACAGTATGGAGTTTCCTCCAAAAGTTAAAAATACAACTACCCTATGACCCAGCAATTGCACTAAGTATTTACCCACAGGATACAAAAATGCTGATTCAAAGGGGCACACACACCCCAATGTTTATGGCACCACTATCAACAATAGCCAAAATATGGAAAGAACCCAAATGTCCATCAACTGATGAATGGATAACGAAGATGTGGTAGACAGGGGTGCCTGGGTGGCTCAGCTGGTTAGGCATCTGACCTAGTGCAGTTCATGATCTCGCAGTTTGTCAGTTCAAGCCACACGTTGGGCTCTGTGCTGACAGCCAGAGCCTGGAGCCTGCTTCGAATTCTGTGTGTCTCTCTCTCACTGCCCTTACCCTCTGTCTCTCTTTCAAAAATAAATAAACATTAAAAAATTAAGAGGAGGAGGACAAGATGGCGGAAGAGCAGGGAGCTCTGTAATCCGA
>JAQQST010001078.1:0-13564 GCA_028646485.1 Cryptoprocta ferox | reverse complement strand
TCGAGGGTATCATGCTAAGTGAAATAAGTCAGGTGGAGAAGGACAGATACCATATGTTTTCACTCATAGGTCTAACAGGAGAAACCTAACAGAGGACCATGGGGAGGGGAAGGAGGAAAAAGAGTTAGGGAGAGGGAGGGAGACAAAGCAGGAGAGGAGACTCTTGAATACTGAAAACAAACTGAGGGCGGAAGGGGGAGGGGGAAAGAGGAAGGGGGGTGATGGTCATGGTGGAGGTCACTTGTGGGGAAGAGTTATATGGAAACCAGCTTGACAATAAACTATAAAGTTTAAAAAAAGAAAAAAATTAAAGGAATAGATAATCAGAATCTTATGTAAACTTTTTTTAGGAAATAAAAGAGAGAAAACTCTCTAATTCGTTTTTTGAGGTTAGTATAACCTTGATACCAAAACCAGACCAAGGACACTGGAGAAAGGAAAATTATAGACTAGTCTCACTCTTGAACATGGGCAAAAAAAAAATGGAATTAACCTTAATGTCAACCAAGAGTGATGGATAAATATGGCATAATCATATGGAAGACTATATAATCATGAAATGAACAACTACTAATACAACATGAATAAAGTGATAACATACTACTGAGGGATAAAATAAAAGGAAGTTGTAGAAAAATATTTAAGGAGTAATTTTAACCATATAAACACCAAAACAAATGTATATCACTTAGGATTACATATATACATACATACGCATATGAATATTTTTAAATAACAGAATCTAAAAAAGTATAAATTACTTGGGGTGCCTGGTTGGCTTAGTCAGTTAAGTGTCCGCCTTCAGCCCATGATCTCACGGTTTGTGAGTTCAAGCCCCACATCAGGCTTTGTGGTGACTGCTCAGAGTCTGGAGCTTGCTTTGGATTATTTTTCCCTCTCTCTCTGCCCATCCCCAGCTCACGCTCGCTCTCTTTCTGTCAAAAATAAATAGAAACTTAAAAAAATTTTAAGTATAAATTACAGGAGCAGAGAGATGTTGGTCAAAGAGTATAAAGTTGCAGTTACATAGGATGAATAAGCCACAGATCTAATATACAGGCGTGAGGACTATACTTTATAATACTGCACTGATTACCAAAAATACTCTAAGAGAGTACATTTCAAGGGCACTCATCACACACAAGGAATGGTAACTATGTGAGGAAAAGGTTACATGCTTATTAGGTTGCCTCTAGTACTCATTTACCAAATATATATACATTGAATCATCATGCTGAGCACCTTAAATTATATACAATCTTTATTTAAAATATATAAATGAAAAAAACTGACCATATCTGTGTGGTCAATTATTGTCTCTATTCCACTGATCTATATGCCTATCCTTTTGTCAATACCTTTTGTCTTGATTACTATACTTCATAGTAAGTCTTAAAATCACATATACAAAGACCTCCAACTTAGTTCTTCCTTATGTTTTCTTTGGATATTGCAGCCATTTAGATTTCCATATATATTGCAGAATCAATGTAATCAATTTCTATCCAAAATGCCCACTGAAATTTTGCTTGTTACTGTGTTGAAGCGTATATTAATTTTGAAGTTAATGGATACCTTAACAAAATTTAGTTTTCCACTCCACAAGCATGACTTCTTGCTCCATTTATTTAGGTCTTCTTTAATTTCTTTCAGTAATGTTTTATATAGTTTTTAGTAGACAAGTTTTACACATATTTAATTAAATTGATCTAATGTTAACAAAATATGCTTCACAGTTTCTTAGCAGATCTTACATTTGGGTGGTAGTAGGGGTAGATCTGGGCCTTGAATAAGATACTCTTGCCTTACTGCATTGGTTAAGTCTTCTAGTCTTCTAGTACTATGCTGAATAAAATTGTTAAAAGCAGACTTCCTCGCCTTGTTCCCAAAAGCAGACTTTCGCCATTAAATATATTTGCTGTAGGTTTTTATGAATGCCCTTTCTCAGGGTGAAAAAGTTCCCTTTATTCACAGTTTATTGAGCGTTTTTATCATGAAAGAGTGTTGGATTTCCTCAAATGCTTTTTCTGAATCATTTGATATGATATGTTGGTTTTTCTTCTTTATACTGTTGGTAGAATTTAACAGTAGAACTATCTGTGCCTAGACATTTCTTTTTGGGAAGGATTTTCATAAATTCAATTACTTTTAATAGCTGTAGGATATTCAGATTACCTATTTTATACTGGGTGAATTTTGGCAATTTGTGATTTTCAAGGATTTGTTTAATTTATCTAGATTCTCACGTTATGAAGTTGTTTATAACATTCTCTTATTACCAATTTAATGTCTGGAATCTACAGTGATATCTTTTTCTTTAGTCCCAATATATTGATAATCACTATTTTCTCTTATTTTCTTTGTCAGTCTTGATAGATGTTTATCAATTTTATTGAGATTTTAAAAACTGGCTTTTGGTTTGATTTTTCTCTTGTTTTTCTATTTTTAATTTCATTAATCCTTGCTTTTTATTTTTTCCTTCATTCTGCTTGCTTGGGTTTATCTTCTTTTTTTAGATCCTTGAAGTAGGAGCCAAAATTATTGATTTGACACCATGCTTTTTTTCTATTATAGGCATTTAGTGCTATAAATGTCCCTCTCAGCTTTAACTGCATTCCACACATTTTAATACATTATATTTCCATTATATTCATTTAAACATATTTTTTATTTCTTGAGATTTCCTCTTTGATCCATGGATTATTTAAAAGTGTTAATTACTAAGAACTACAATATTTTCCTGTTGTCTGGTACTGATTTCTAGTTTGTTTCCATTAATGTCAGATTATCCTTTGTATGACATGAGTTACTGCACATTTGTTGAGTTGTTTATGATTCAAGATATTGTCAAACTTGGTGAATGTTTCATGTGTGCTTGAAAGCAATCTGTATTCCAATTTTATTGGATGGAACATTCTAAAACTTTCAATTAGATCCTGATGGTTGATGGCATCATTCAGTTCTTCACTATCTTTGGTAACTTCTGTCAAGTGGTTGTATCAACTACTAGGGGAAAGGGTTATCAATCTCCAAATATAATAAATGATTTCTCCATTTTCTCTATTCAGTCCTTTCAGGTTTTATTTCATTTATTTTGCAGCTCTGTTTTTTGGTACATGCGTATTTAAGATTGTTATATCTTCTTGGTAAATTGATCTTTTTACCACTTGATACCCCTTTTCTTTATTCTGTGTCAACTTTAATTTATAGTAATATAATTAATTTTATTTCTATTTCTATTTAAGGAAGAAATAATTCATAATTAATATAACAATCTTTTTAAATATAGCCATTCAAGCTTTCTTTTGATTAATGTTTGCATGGTATGTATTTTTCTAACTTTTCACCTCCTATGTCATTATATATGGAGTTTCTTACAGACCGCACATGGTAGTCTTTTTTATTTATCAACTCTGCCAGTTTCTATCATTTTATTATTCATATATTAGGATGTAAATCCACCATTTTAGGTTTTTTTTGTTCCCTCTGTTTCACCTTCCTCTGTTTTCCCTTTCTTAATTTCTTTTTTTTTTATGTTTTTATTTATTTTTGGGAGAGAGAGAGAGTGAGCAAGCATGAGCAGGGGAGGGGCAGAGAGAAAGGGAGACACAGAATCTGAAGGAGTCTCCAGGCTCTGAGCTGTCAGCACAGAGCCCAATGCAGGTCTCGAACCCATGAACCATGAGATCACGACCTGAGCCAAAGTCAGACGCCTAACTAACTGAGCCACCCAGCCGCCCCTCCCTTTCTTAATTTCTTATAGGTTATTTGAACATTTTTAGTATTCCATTTTGGTTTATTTATAGTATTTTTATTATATTGCTTTGTGTAATAGTTTTAACGATTGCTCTAGAGATTATAATATATATGCATAATGTATTATAGTCTACTAGTATCAACATACCACTTGAAATAGAATGCAGATACCTTACCACAGTTTATGTCCCTTTCCCTCACCACTTTAGATACAACTTTCTTAAATATAAACCTCTACATACATTGAGATCCATATCAGTGTTATAATTTCTGCTTTGTATCCTCAAAGACTATTTTAAAAACCTAACAGAATTTACCCCTTCTACTGATTTCTTCTATATTCCAAGTGTCCTTATATTATCTCTTCCTTTGTATCCTTTGATGATGTCCTTTGATGAACATCCATTACAGCTACTATTTTAGAACCAATCCACCGGCAACAAATTATTTTTGCATTCCTTCATCTGAAAATGTGTTCATTTCTCCTTTACTCCTGAAATGTATTTCTCCTGGATACACAAATCTGGGGTAATATCAGGCTTTTTTTCTTTCAGTACTTGAAAAATGTTGGGCCACTTCCTCTGTCTTCCATAGTTTCTGATGACAAATTTGCTGTCATTCAAATTGCCATTTCCCGTAATGTGTTGTTTTTCTTTCAAGACTTTTTCTTTGGCGGGTAGGATGGGTCAAATAGGTGGATGGGACTAAAGAGTACACTTACCATGATGTAACTGGGTAATGTACAGAATTGTTGAATCACAATACTGCACACCTGAAAATAATCTAACATGATATATTAATTATATTGGAATTTTAAAATATAAAATATATAAAAAATTTTAAATATATATATACATATATTTATAAAGATTTTTTCTTTTGCCTTAATTTTCAGAAGTTTAACTACAATGTGACTGTGCATGGACTTCATTAGATTTATCCTGTTTAGAGTTCACTCAGCTTCTTGGCTTACATCTTTTGCCAAATTTGGGAAGACTTAAGCCATTATTTCTTCAAAAATTTTTTAACTCCACATTCTGTCCTTTCTATCTAGTCCCCCGATGCCTCAAATGTTAGATCTTTTGTTATTATCCCACAGGTCTCTGAAGCTAAATTTACTTTTCCATTTAGTTTCTCTCCATTATTCAGATTGGATAATTTCTTTGGATCCATCTTTAAGTTCACTAATTCCTTCCTCTGTCCTTCCCATTCTGCTATTGAGCTTATCCTGTGATTTTTAAATTTTGGTTAGTGTTTCAGGTCTAAAATTTTCATTTGATTTTTTATGTTTTCTATTTCTTTGCTGCAGTTTTAAGAGTGTTTTCATTTGTTTTAAGAGTGTCTCTTCATCCAAATGGCTAACACACACATGAAAAGATGCTCACCATCACTCACCATCAGGGAAATACAAATCAAAACTACACTGAGATACCACCTCGCACCTGTCAGAATGGCTAAAATTAACAACTCAGGAAACAACAGGTGTTGAGATGTGGAGAAAGGGGAACCCTCTTGCACAAAGGGGAACCCTCTTGCACTGTTAGTGGGAATGCAAACTGGTGCAGCCACTCTGGAAAACAGTGTGGAGGTTCCTCAAAAAATTAAAAATATAATTATCCTATGACCCAGCAACAGCACTGCTAGTAATTTATCCAAAGGATACAGGAGTGCTGATTCATAGGGGCACATGTACCCTAATGTTAATAACAGCGCTATCAACAACAGCCAAATTATGGAAAGAGCCCAAATGCCCATTGCCCATTGACTGATGAATGGATAAAGAAGATGTGGTACACACACACACACACACACACACACACACACACACACACACTGGTATACTACTTGGCAATGAAAAACAATGAAATCTTGCCATTTTCAGCAACGTGGATGGAATTGGAGGACATTATGCAAAGTGAAATAAGTCAGTCAGAAAAAGACAGATATCATGTTTTCACTCATATGTGGAGGCTGAGAAACTTAGACCACGGGGGAAGGAAAAGAAAAAAAAACAAAGAGGAAGGCAAACTATAAGAGACTTTTATTTTTATTTTTTTAAATTTTGTATATGTTTTTATTTATGAGAGAGAGAGGAAAAAAATCATGAGTGGGAGAGGGGGAGAGAGAGAGGGAGATACAGAATCTGAAGCAGACTCCAGGCTCTAAGCTGTCAACACAGAGCCCAACACGGGGCTCAAATTCATGTATCACGAGATCAGGACCTGAGCTGAAGTCAGATGCTTAACCAATGGGCCACCCAGACTTTTAAATATAGAGAACAAACTGAGGGTGGAAGAGGGTGGGGAGGTGGGTAAAAGGGGTGATGAGCATCGAGAAGGGCACCTGTTAGGATGAGCACTGGGTGTTGTATGTAAGCGATGAATCATGGGTATCTACTCCAGAAGCAAAGAGCACACTGTATACACTATATGTTAGCTAACTTGACAATAAATTATATAATAAATAAATAAGAATAATGTAAGTAAATAAAAGTGCAAAAGTAAAAACAAAAAAGTGTCTCTAATTGCTTGCTAGAGCAATTTTACAAAAGCAGTTTTAAGACCCTTGCTGATGATTCCAACATCTTTGTGATTTCAAAGTTGGCATCTTTTGTTGATTATCTTTTCTTCTTAGAGTTGAGATTTTCCTGATTTTTTACATGACAAGTAAATTTGGTCTGTACACTGGACATTTTAAGTATTATACTATGACATTCAGATTCCTGTTTAACTCTTCTATTTTAGTAGGTGGTCAACCTGCTTAGATTCAGAATGCAATCCTAGGCTCAGTTTTGTGGGCTGTGATTTAAATGTCAATTTAGTATATAAAGTCTTTCCAGTGCTCTTCTGGTTTTCCCCATCTGTGTGTTACCTAGATAGCAGAACTCTACTTATACTCCGCCTGGATTTGGATAGGGAGAAGCACTGCCTCATTTCAGCAAGACAAGGATGAAAAATAGGTGACTGTTCACATGGTGTACTAGAGAAGGGCGCTATCTCATAATGGAGAGGTGAAAGTCAGTCTTGCCTATAGGCTCAGCTGGTGGGGGGACCCACTTATTCTTATCAGGTAAATGGAAATCAAGAGCTCCTCCCTGTGGAGGGAGGCTTCTTCCTTACTTCAGAGCATAGAAGGAAGTTTTGCTCACAGAACTCTGCAAAATAAGGGCATCACCTTGTTAACACTGGGTAGTTGTAAAATCCAGAGTCCCACCCACAGGCTCTGCTGTGGAAAGGTGCCACCTTGCAAGTGCTGGTGAAGTGAAAGTGAGAATCCTCCCCCAGGCTCCAATGGGGAGAGGCATTGCCTCATTACTGTAGTGGGGAGGGGTAGAAGTCAGCGACTGACCTAAGGCTCCACTGGAGAAAGACACCTTGTTACTGAACATGGGGGGAAGACTGTGTGTGTAAGATGGAGTAATGGTTACCCTTTCCACTACTGCAATGCCTATTTAGGTGGGTACAGGGAGTACAGCTTTTATTGAAATGTTCTTCTGGAGAACAGAAAAGATAGATTAAAACGTTTCTTCCTTGCTGGGCCATCCTTTGGCTAAGAAAAAAAAAAGGTTTCTTTGGTGCTTTTTGTTGCACCCATTAGTATATCCAGGTTGTGGTGTTCTCTAGAACCAAAGTATAGGCCAAAGTATATGGGAGGCAAGAAAAAACAACAATCAGGGAACTCAATCCTTGAGTTCCTAGTCACTCCACCTTCTTTTCCTTTACTTTCAGTTTTGTGGTAGGTGATTTATGGGTTTTATACAGGATTTTTGTTGAAATTAGTAAGAAAAATATACAGAATGTGTTTATTCCATCTTGTTAAGAATCCAAACCTTGTCACTTATTTTTAGCCCAGAATTTGTGTGTCCTATCACTCTGTACTTGTTTCCAGAGGATATGGACTGGGTTTTTATTAATCTTTCTATTAATTGTTGGCTTAGCAAAACATGTCATATATGACATATCCTATAAGCTTAATAGCTGTAAGACACTGTTTATACAACTTCTTGGCCTTTACCCACAATGAGGCTCACAATGCAACTCTTAAGTCTGTTCATTCATTCAGTAAATACCTGTTTTATGAAAGCTTTTGGAACTACAGCAGTGAGTAAGGCAGCTAAAATCCCTGGTGCTATGGAACTTACATTCTATTGACTGGGATAGGGTGGAGGGACCACAGGCATACAAATAATGTGTTCTCAGGTTGAACAACACTCAGTGTACTATGTTTCAGTTAATATTAGGAACACACATTGAAAAGTTGCCAATATTCAGAAATCTAAAACTTTGTAATTGGCATAGATAACAAATTTTTTCACTTGGTATAATGGAACTTTAATGATATAGTAAGCTAGTTATCAACTACTTACCACATAGAGTTGTTTCCACAGACTGGCCCATTCTTGTAGAGTTGCTGTAACCTCAGTCACAATAGAATCTTCGAGTGGAACCACAGTTTCATACTGCCTACAACCAGAGCCACAACAAACAGCACATTATCTTTCATAAAATACCAGAATGCTATCTACTGACCTTTGCAATGTGTGTAATTAAAATTTTCAAGTCATGCAAATATAAAGGAGAGATATATCCAATTGATTAAAAACTCTTTCGCAGTAATAGAATACAACAGTGTAAATGGACTGAATTAATGTAAAACTACCTGGGTTTTGCTACACAAGCCCTCAATTTTACTTTTAGAAATACTGCCTTTAAAACAGACTTTTTTAAGGAAAAAGAAATACAGAGGGCACTTGTGATGAGTACAGTGTATTGCACTGAAGTGTTGAGTCACTATATTGTACACCTGAAACTAGTATTATACTGTATGTTAACTAGAATTTGAATAAAAATACACAAAAAAGAAAACAATAAATATAAAATAAAGCAGATTTTAAAAATAATTTTTTAAATGTTTACTTATTTTTCAGAAAGACCTAGGGTGAGGAGGGAGAGGCAGAGAGAGAGGGAGACAGAATCCAAAGAAGACTCCAGGCTCTGAGCTGTCAGCGAGCCCAAAGCGGGGCTAGAACCCATGAACCTGAGATCATGACCTGAGCCAAAGACAGACACTTAACCAACTGAGCCACCCAGAAGCCCCTAAGACAGACTTTTTGTAAACACCACTTTTAAGCCTTTTTTCTTTAAGGAAAGGACCATATATTGCCCAAGTCTTGCTTAAATTAATTTTTTGAAATTATTTGTGCCCTTTAACATTTACCAGTAATGCAAAGATCTGATGGGAATGAAGGGAAGGGGACCCAGCTGGGCACTGGTTTCTGAAACATTTTATAAACCTTCATTATACTGGTATTCTATTTTCTTAGAAAATTGTGTAAGTTAGAGGAATTCTGGGTCTGGTAGAGGAATTCTGATCCTGGTAAGGATCAGAAGGGTACTGGGTTTCCCTCAGTCTACCTCATAAGCAGAATCCACTGTGGTGCCAGTCTCTGTGCTAATTGCCAAGGATTTATCAGTGAACAAAAGTGGACAGGGTTCCTATTTTCAGAGAGCTCTTGTTCTGGATAGGGAATCAACAGACAAATAATCACAACATACAGAAATGAACAGTGATGAATCTAAGGAAATTAAATTATACAATCAGAGAATTTATCTGGGGGACATGATTTAAAAAGAAAGGATCAGTGAAATCTTCTCTGAAGAAGTGTTAAGGCCCAAAAGATGCAAAAAGGTCATGACAGGAAAAGTGTGCAGGAAAGGAGAGAACCAGGTATGGTGCCACCTGCAGAGGAAACCATATACAAGAAGCCACCGAAATTAGAAAGAATTTCACATAAGCAACAACTTTAGAAAGGCCAGTAATGATGAAACCAGTTCTGACAAGGCCTTTTCAAATGATATTAAACATTCCAGATCTTAACTCAAGTAAAATGACTGAAAAGTTACTGAAAGGTTGTTCAAAGTAGGGGCATGACTTCGTAATATTTTTATAATGTCTATGCCAATTGTGAAGGATAAAGAAATATTTTCTGGTATAAAGATTTTATATACTGATATGCTGAGGTGATTGAAATCTATAATTCTGATTTTTTAGCCACAATCATCCACTTGAAATAGCAAATTATTACACAGATTATTCATTATGTATTATGTCTTTACATAGGAAGACAGGTGACAAACCACCGTGTTCAAAAATGACTCAGTGCATTACTATTGAGTATCAATGAATATATGCTACTTGATGGTGTTTTATGGCTTTATTGTTTTATTTTGTGTGCTTTATTCCAACATATAAAAAGAATCTTCTTGGAATGATGCTAGAGAGCTATCCGTATTCATCAAATTTATAAGCTGACTAAAATAAAAACTTTCAAAGATTAACAACTCAGGAAACAACAGATGTCGGCAAGGATGTGGTGAAAGGGAAATACTTTTGCATTGTTGGCGGGCTGCCATCTGGTGCAGCCACTCTGGAAAACAGTATGTAGGTTCCTCAAAAAATTAAAAATAGTGGGACATCTAGGTGGTTCAGTCAGTTAAGTGTCCGACATTGGCTCATGTCATGATCTCACAGTTCGTGAGTTCGAGCCCCACATCGGGCTCTCCACTGTCCGCATTGAGCCCACGTCAGATCATCTGGTTCTCTCTCTCTCTCTCTGCCCCTCCCCCACTCTCCAGTATGCATGCACACAGGTGTTTCTCTCTCTCTCTTTCTCTCTCTCAAAAAAAAATTAAAAATAAAGTTACCCTATGATTCAGCAATTGGACTACCAGGTATTTATCCAAAGGATATGAAAATGGTAATTCAAAGGGCACATGCAACCCAATGTTTATAGCAGCACTATCAACAATAGCCTAATTATGGAAAGAGGCCAAATGTCAACTGATGAATGGATAAAGAAGATGTGACATATATCTACAATAGAATACTATTTGACAATCAAAAAGAATGAAATCTTGCCATTTGCAATAACATGGATGGAACCAGAGTGTCTTATGCTAAGCGAAATTAGTCAGAGAAAGACAAATATCGTATGATTTCACTCATATGTGGAATTTAAGAAACAAGACAATGAACAAAGGGGAAGGGAAGGAAAAATAAGATAAAAACAGAGAGAGAGAGAAACCATAACAGATTCTTAAATACAAAGAACAAACTAGAGGGTTGCTAGAGGGGGCATGGGTTAGGGATGCGCTAAATGGGTAAAGGGCATTAAGGAGGGCACTTGTTGGGATGAGCACTGTGTGTTCTATGTAAGTGATGAATCACTGGGTTCTACTCCTGAAACCAACACTAAACACTATGTTAACTAACTTGAATTGAAATAGATAGATAACACTTTCATCAAGGGCTTAAGAGTAAAATGTGATGCATTTTTTCCCTATAATTCAAGGTAGTGATTCACAGACTCAACTTTATCAATTATTTCAAGTACTACTACAACAGTTTTAAAACAAATGATTTAATTTACTTTAAATTTTTTTCTATTTTTTTATGGTTTATTTTTGAGACAGAGAGAAACAGAGCATGAGTGGGGGAGGGACAGAGAGAGAGGAAGACACAGAATCTGAAACAGGCTCCAGGCTCTGAGCTGTCAGCACAGAACCCAACGTGTGGCTCGAACCCACAAACCACGAGATCATGACCTGAGCCGAAGTCGGATGCTTAACCGACTGAGCCACCCAGGTGCCCCAACTATAACTTTTTAAAATAAGTCATATTGAACTTCTCAGATGAAGGCAAGTAAGCCAATGACAAATGCCAGATGATGATCAGATAAAGCTTCATAAAGGAAGTGAGGTTCCTAAAGAAAGATTAGGTCTGAAAAGCAAGGAGGTGGAGAGAGGGTCCTATAGGCTGTAATAAACTATGAAAAAGGTACAGAGAAAATAATGAGCAACACATATTAAAGAGGATTCATGCTGGGAACACATGGGTAACTAAAAAGACAGAAAGGTATTATCAGGCAAGGCTAAGAGTTTTAAACTTGACCTTATGGAAACAGACACAGGAGATGTTATAAGAGTGTTGTGTTTTAAGAGAGGGAAACAGCGGCGTCTGAGTGGGTCAGGTGGTGGAGCATCTGACTCTTAATTTCATCTCAGGCCATGATCCTAGGGTGTGAGATCGAGCCCCATGTAGAGCTCCATGCTGAGCATGGAGCCGGCTTGAGATTCTCCCTCCCTCTCTCTCTCTCTCTCCCCCTCCCTCCCTCCATCCCTCTCCCCCCCACACACACTTACACTCTCTCTCTCTAAAAAGTAAAAGATATATATTTTTTTAATTTTTTAATTTATTTTTGAGACAGAGAGAGACAAAGCATGAGCGGGGGAGGGGCAGAGAGAGAGAGACACAGAATCTGAAGCAGGCTCCAGGCTCTGAGCTGTCAGCACAGAGCCGACACAAGGCTTGAACCCATGAACCGTGAGATCATGACCTGAGCCGACGTTGGACGCTTAACCAGCTGAGCCAGCCAGGTGCCCCAAAGATATATTTTTTAAAAAGGTGGGGGGAGAGGGAAACAAACCATGAGAGACTCTTAAAGAGAGACAACCAGATGAGGTTCAACATGGCGGAAAAGTAGGGGGCTCCGAACGTCCTGCCTGCATCTCTCAAACAAAGAAGGGCTGAAGCCAAAGGACTCTGAACCCCAAGAGTCTGGGAGGAAAGGAGACGGAGTCCACTAGGAAGACAGCCTCATAGGGCTACTTTAAGGAACAAACCAAAGCCCACATGGTGGAGAGTCCAAAACATCACTATGAGTAGAAAAATAAAATAACCAAAGGCACAACAAGAGAGATCAAGTGACACCCTTCAAAAAACACCTCCTAAACAGCCAAGCCCTGGAAAGTATATGAGCCTCCTTTAATATAGCAGTACTCGCAGGTGCAGAGCACAGAACAAGCTTTTAAAACATATAAGAGACAGAGAGCTAGCCAAAATGACGAAATGGAAGAATTCTCCTCAAAAGAAATGCCAGGAAGAAGTGACAGCTAAAGAACTGATTAAAACAGATATAAACAGAGAGGACAAGATGGCGGAGAAGCAGGGAGCTCTGTAATCCGCGCACGCCTGTATGGATTGAACTGAGAAGGACTGAAGGGATAAAACTTGGATTCGCAAGTGGGGGAAAGAAGAAACAGACGCCAGAAAGAAGACAACCTCAAAGATGCCTGAGTGAGTGACTGTGATCTGGGAAATTAGGGGACGGGCGCGTCCTGGTGCTAAAGGGGAAAGGAGCCCCCGAGCCCAACACAGGGAGAGCGAGCTGTGCCCCGGAGAGACCAGGGGAAGAGAAAGAGACACGGAAAACGCACCTAGAACCATCTCTAAGGGAGGAAAAACTCGCCTGTCTCCCCATATATATCTGCCGAGCGCCAGGAGAGAAATCCGTCCCATCTGGCCAGCGAGTTCTTCCTTGGGCGCAGCGGCAGCGGGAGCCTTGAAAAGCGGCAGGGGCGGCGGCGGCGGCTCCGCGAAAAGCATGGCGCAAGCCGGCCGGAGGCCAGTCACCAGCGGGAACGCATCTCATCCCCGGTGACGGTGTTGAACTGCACGGACTGGGATTTGGAAGTGAGGCGGAGCTTGGAGAATACAGCCCATCGCCCTCGCCCGCGGCACAGGGAGATCGGACTCAGAAGGGCGGTTGCAACGCTTGGTTCCGGCAAAACTTTGAGGCGGCGCCATACTTCTCCCCGCAACCACCAAGGCGGGGCCTCGGAGAGAGCAGCCCCCGAGACCTGACCTGACGCCAGACCACGCCCATCCGCACAGGGGAGTTGTCTTTTTTTTTTTCTTTCCTTTTTTCTTTGCTTCTCCTTCTTTTCTGCTGCCATCCAGATATATATCC
>JAQQST010001077.1:0-13566 GCA_028646485.1 Cryptoprocta ferox | reverse complement strand
CTGAAAACAAACTGAGGGGGGAAGGGGAAGGGGAAAAGGTAAAGGGGGGTGATGGTCTTGGTGGAGGTCACTTGTGGGGAAGAGCACTGGGTGTTATATGGGAACCAACCTGACAATAAACTATAAAGTTTAAAAAAAAAAAACAACTAGGTGAGGAAATTAACTGTGACTCAATAAAGTATTTGTTCAGAAAATAGAAAAAAAATAAAAAAAAAACCTTACAGAATAAAAGAAAATATTTGCAATTCATATAGCTAAGAAAGGACTTGTACCTTGAATATAAAGAACTACTACAATATAACAGCAATAAAACTTAGGTAGACATTACTCCAAAGATGATATGCAAACAGCCAATAAGCACATAAAACAATGCTCAACACCATTAGTCATTAGGGAAATGCAAATGAAAACCACCATGAAACACCATTTTGCACCTACTAGGATATCTCTTAAAAATTGAAAATAACAAGTGTTGATAAGAATGTGGATAAACTGGAACCCCTGTATGTTGCTGGTGGAAATGTAAAATGATGCAGCTGCTGTGGAAAACAGTTTTACAGTCCTTCAAAAAGCTAAGCATACAATTACCTTATGGCTTAGCAATTCTAGTTCTAGGTATATATTTTAAAAATTTCAAAGCAGAGATTCTAACAGATACCTGTTCATCAATGTTCATTGCAGTATTATTTATAATAACCAATAGGTGGAAACAACTTAAATGTCCATCAACAAATGAGTGGGTAAGCAAAATTTGGTGCACACACATCGACACACACACACACACACACACACACCGTGGAATAATAGTTGGTTATGAAAAGGTATAAAGTTCTGATACATGCTACAACATGGATAAACTTTGAAAACATGTTATGTGAAATAAACCAGACACAAAAGAACAAATATTGTATGAAAAATGTATCTATTTATAAGAAATATTTAGAATAGGCATATTTATGGAGACAGAAGGTAGACTGGGAATTATTAAGGGCTGAAGGGAGAGGGGAATTGAGAGCTATTACTTAATGGTTACTCAGTTTTTCTTTTGGGAGATGAAAAATCTTGGAAATACTATTGATGACTGCACAACACTGTGAATGCAATTAATGTCACTAAATTGTGGACTTAAAATAATTAAAATGGCAACTTTCATGTTATATATATTTTACCACAATAAAAATGTGAAACATGTTGAAAGTGATGGACCATGAAGGCTTAGTTGGGTAGGGAATGAAGGTAAGGCAGGAGGTGGCCTACACAAATGGAGAAAGCAGACAAGATAAGGGACAGGTGTGTCTGACAACACTCAAATTTAAGTTTGGGTTGCATCATGTACTTTACCAAGGGCTGTGGGGGTTACAGTTACAAAGTAGGTATATATCCTGGTGCCAGATTCAGACTGCAAAGGTTTGAATATCAGCTCTGCTACTAACCAACTCAATGAAGTTGGCCAAATTACATAACCAATCAGTATCTCCACTTTCTCACGTGTTTTAGGAATTAAATGAGTTAATACAAATAAAGCACATAGGATGGTATCTGGCACATAGTAAACATTTAATAAATGTATGAATGTTAATAATGATTATTACTATACATAACAAAAATTTCATGCTTTGGAGTTGAGACATTCTCAAAGCCTAAGCTTCCCCCCCCATACTGTCTTTAAACATAAGCTCCAACTTACTAAGACTCCAGGGCATATTATAAAGATACAAATGCTAAAATACAGGCATAAATAAAAAACTTTGGAAAAGCAGAAGGGGCTATTAATTCCAACATGGAGACAGGGGGGGTAAATGTGTCAGGGAAGACTTCAAAATGGCCTTGCATTTGAGACACAAAAGCAGGAAATTCCATAAAATAGTCAGGAAACAATAGCCCAGGGTGGCTTGAATGTAGGACACATGGTGGGATATAATGGGAAAAATGGAAAATGCTGAAGGATACAGAACTTTGAAAGCCTTGCTAGGATATTGTATAGATGAATTCCCATTGAAAATTCCTCTTTTAAAAGTGAGGGTGTGGTGTGCTGTAGGAAGATTAATTACATTACTTTATGAGATGAGAAAGAAAGATGAGAAATACATCCTGATTTTTACCTTCAGAGGTAACATTTTAAGAAAAGTAACATCCAGATTAGCCCTGATACTACATGGGGTTGCCCGAATTATTTTCTAGAAAAAGAGTGAAACAAGGGATGAACAACAGAGTTTTGACTTCAAGTACATCCCGGGAAAAATTTGGGAAATGACTGTCTCCCATAACTCCCACCTAAGGAGAGGCCATCAGATTGTTGCCTTGACACAAATACTTGCATACCTCAAACTCATCTTTCTCTTTAGCTGATGGGGAATTCCATAGCTATCAATTGATTGTGTGTTCCACAGAGCATTTAAGGCCCAGAATATTTCCAAAGGGTCTGGTTCAATTGCATTGTGAAGACCCCAATTCTGAAATTACTACACATAGCTGTAATTATGGGGGATTAAAAAACAAATTATAAAGAACTTCAAAAATCATCTAAGTTACAGCTGCACATTGCAAAAAGCCCACTTTTTTCACCCTTAATGAACATATGTGGCCAGTTGCCCTTCAGTTTAATGCCTAGATGTATAACAGATAATAAGTTCAGAACTGACCTTAATAGAAATTAAACTAGGGATAGATTCTAAAACCAGGAGTACATTATAAACACTCTGTTGAGATTTTTTCAGTTTAGGCCTTCCCCCAAATACATAAATTAGGAGAAAGAGGAAGTTCAAAAGAAAGACTAGTATTTGTACACTGATCCTAATATCTATATTTCCCAATTCTGAGCAGTAAAGGAAAGAGGACAATAACAGCAAAAGGAGGCAGAGGTGTACCTTGATCCCAATCTATACTCTGGCATTCTATGCCAGCCAGGACCTAATATTCATTAAATATTCATTCAGGAGGAGCTGAAGCAGTATAGAGAACATGGCTTCAGCTCTGCAAACTGCACACATAAGATAGGATAATGAATTAGGGGGATTAATTCCTTCCTAACTACACACCCCTAAAGGACTTTGGAATCCTGTAGCTATCTCACTGAGCTCAACATTCTGAGCTCTGACCAAAAGGGATCAGCACAAACACAGTGCTGCCACCAAGGATAGGTGCAAATTACCAAGTTCAAAGCATTGGCCAGCAAACAAAAGTAAGGATGAGAGTAAAGTGTCACCAAGGCAGGAAAAATGAGACTATCCATGAAGCAATTTCTGTAGTTGGTCTCCAAGAAGATCCTCCCCTGAGGCCCAGGACTACAGGGGAAGGGACTCTCAGATGAAACAGTAAACCTGGTACACGTGGATGGGCATACCTAGAGGTTGAGGGCACAGTGGGGCTGGGTCCTTTCAGAACCATACTTCCATGGCTTTTCTGAATGGGGATAAGAACCAGGAATCCTCTTGGGAGTTACAAAGCTTTGAAGATATCCTAATGAGGTATCTTATGTTAAAGGGTGAACTGAAGTTCTGGGACTCAGACTGGAATGAAAGTATCTGTGGTTTCCCTTCTCCAAGTCTGTGTCCTCACCCTTTCCCCAGATCTGCCCAGATGTCATCTAGTAACACAGTCCTGTCTTCTTGTGTATAGTGATTTTACTCCTTAAACATGTTGAAAGTATAGGATCTATCAATATGAACTTGTTTGGTTTGTACACTCCTACACACACAGACAGTGCTCTTTATCATATTTGTGTTATTTGTGTTTATCCTTCTGACTAGACTTTAACTAAAGAACTAGGACAATGTTTTCACCAGTTTTAGCATGCAACTTTATTAACATGTAAATGAAGTCTCAAATGAATACACTTATGTCAATATAAAGCACAATAATATAGCTTACTCAGGATGAATAGGTTCATTATCAGGTCATGGTGCAGAAAGATTAAAATATCTCAATTTATATAGCACAACAAAATTCAACAAACATTCAAGCTCTCAAGATCATTTGGTATGCATAAAATTGCCTCCATCAATTAACACAAATAACATAAATATTGAATTTACAATTATAATATGCATAGCTTCATATTATAACACCAAAAAAGTGTTCATGGCTTTGTGTGAACATACAGCTATTTAGAGTTTGAGTATTAATCGTATAACTTTATCTCTCACCTCAGGATCACTGTGCTCTGCTAAGTCTTGGAGTTTCTGACCAAACTCTTTTGCTTCCTGGAATATGGAAATAAGCTCAGATTTAGTGAACTCTTCCTTGGTAAATAGCTTCACTTTCTTTTTGAATTGGAAATTTATATTCTCAAATATTTCAATGATACTCAGAATATTAGCCTTTGACTCATTCTTGTTAAAGGGTGCAACCAATGATGACAGTACTTTGGCACTAATCAGTTCTCTTGTATTGGCTTGATTTTTAGACAAGTGCAAAAACACTTTTAAAACATAAAACTTAGTTTTGACACTTCCTTTGTTTATCAAGGTGAGGAAATCTGGAATGTAATTAGCAATTATATGGTGATCCTCAAATTTCACACTGAGGTGCACTAATAATTTTAGTCCAGCCAGTTGCACAGGGGAGTTCAAGGGATAAGAGATTATGTCCTTACAAACTTGATGTATGTATGGCTCTCCTGGTTTTGGTTCTTCAGAAGACTCAGAGTTGTCATCTACCATATTTAAAACTCTAGAGTGTTCTGTAACATTGGGATTATTGACCAAGTTTTCAATCATAACAGTAATACCTACATCATGAATTATATCTTGGGTAAATGGGTAAGCAGGACTGATGCCCATTATCATTGTTGCTATTTCATGAATAAAAGGATCCTTAGTTAACTTAAGTAGTGCAACGAGTTTATCGAACTCTTTAGGCTCTAAACTAAAGTCACGTGATTTACAGCGGCAGGATCTTGGATTGGGCCCATACTTTTCCCTATACCTAACCTGGCTTTTGATCTCAGCTAAAGTTTGGAAGTAAGGTCCATTATAAGGTGGGATCTTGGTCAGAGGCCGAATACCCAGAGGAGTTTCAATCAAGGTCTCAACAAGAGTCCAATTCCCTTCTGGAGGCAAGGATGGCTCCCCTCCCTCTATTGGGACAAGGACACTATACCTGGCCCTTGACCATGCTGCTGCTTTTTGCTTTATAGTGAGTTCAGGTTTGGGTATGGGCTTTGGCTTTTCCTGGATCTTAGGTGGAGGCTTATAAACTTGAGAAGGAGTCTCCTCTTCAGGCCAGAACCAGGATCCTACACTAGGCTCTTCTCCAGTCCAGAACCAGGAGCAGACATTTTCTTCATCCTCATCACTGGACTCAATTACAATACCAGCTCTGTTCCCAGCCCCAGCCCTGAATTTGATGTCATCCTTTCTCCTTCTCTGGGGCCTGGATTCAATATTGGCCTTATCATCAGCCTTGGGAAAGGACCTTATATCGGCTTCACTTCCAGCACCAGCCTTGACTTCGTACTTGGTCACAGCACTGACCCTGGCCATATGCATCACCTTTGACTTGACTCGGGGCACTATACCAGGTTCTGCCAGGGATTTTGCTTTAGTCTCAGTCATGATTCTAGTCTTAGCCATAGCTTCCATCTTGCTCACATCCCTTGTCATGGCCACGGCCTCAGTGTAGGTCACTGTCTGTGTCCTGGTCACTGCTCCATCCCCAGCCTTGGCCTGGGTCACTGGTCCTGTTTTCAGCTCTGCCTCAGCCACTGCCTTGGCCTGGATCTTAGCCTTGGCTCTAGGGTTGGCTTTTAGGCAAACCTCAGCCCCTCCTCTGCCCCTGCCTTAGCCTCAAAGCCAGTCATGATCCAAGTTAAAGATAAGGCCAAGTTATATACCCCCAACCCCGTCTCAGCCTTGACTGAAGGTCTGTCCCAGGTTGGTGTTTTCATACAAAGTCCATTCGTCACTCGGCCCCCTTTTCAACTACAGGCTCTGCTAATGATATAAACAACGTGCAGAGGAAGCTCACTCAGAGAAAGGAAGAATGGCTGTTTGCCTGAGCGCAGCCCTGTGGAGGGTGGTGGTCTTCAGCCACTCCAAGGCCACCAGATCTGCCACTGAAGTTGGACCTAGGGGTGGAGGAAGGAAATGGGGCTTTGAGTCTCTTCCAAACTATTTCTTATATTGATTAGAACAGAGAGACAGGAGAGTTATGGACATTCAGTGCTAAGTGGGAGAGGTAGATAATTAGCACACTCTCTCCTCATTTCACACTCTCTACAAAACTGAAGGTGCTACTAATCTCCTTTGCAGACACAAAACAGAGGTATGGAGAATGGGTGGGAAAGCTGAATGGGAGTGAGAGAGGCTAAGGAATCCCTAGACTGGCTCTTTATCCCTGCCGGACTGAAACAGATGTCTACTACTTCATCCTACAGGTATACTGGGGAAATCTCCATACTAATACCAAACTTCACTGATCTGGAGTAATTTTCTCCTCCTTTCCTTGCTTCCAATGTTGCCAAGACCTACAACATACCTACAGGCAGCTAGATGGACAAATAAATAAGAGGATATGGAAACTGATCTCTTGTTTAAAAGATCTTGGTCCCTGGTCCCTATATGTGTAGTTTGTCTAATATTTCCCTCCTTCTGGTCCCATAACCCCATTGCCCTAATTCAGGACTGGCCCTCCTCCTCCCTGTTGTCCACCATTTTTCTGTTCAGTGACTGCCCTTGCAGTTCTCTAGTTCCAAATTGGCCTGGGTGAATCATAAGAATAGGAGAAGCAAATGGGAAATCAGAAAAACAAGTGTTAACCTTCTATAATCCCAAAGCCTTCAAAGACTCCCAACTAAACCAGCAGAGAACCAAACAGAGGTTACTAAACTGGAAGACAAAAGAGGATAGAATTCTCTAGTCTCAATCCTCTCCTGTCCTTGTACCCTTACACCAATCATAACAGACACAGGGCATGTTTCTCTTCATTATTTTCTAGGTTTAAGTTGGGTTACAACTTGCAAACCTTCACAACTGAGAGTTCCACAGACCTGGGGATGGGTCTGTAAACAGAGATTCACAAACACAGAGATAAATAAATGAAAGGAAACACAGGAGACAATGGAGACTGAGTCCTTGGTAGAGATCAGCACCTGAGATCTGTATCCCTTCTGGATACAGGTACCTGTTTGCCAAAATTTTCTCTATCTCTTCTTCCTCTCCCTCCCTCCAAGTTCCTCTGCTCCATTCCAAAAGTCTGACAATTCTCCTGAACAGACAACTCAAACATCCCTGCAAGATAGTGGTGGTGATAGTAGAGATGGAAGGCTCAGACAAGCCATGGAAGTTGTTTGGAAATCAATGAAAAATTTCCAAATTTCACCTAAGCTCTTATGTTTCCTTCCTCTCCCTAAAGCATATGGTTTTATGCAACACAACAGGAGCAAGGGAGGACTGTTGGGAAAGCATGCAGAAAGGAGATCTGGAGTGTCCCCTAGACTCCTACCTGTTCTAGTCTTAGCCATCTACCAACTCCAAGTACTGCCCACCCAGGAGAAATTAGGCCAAGTTTCCTTTTCTTATCCCCTCCCTTTGTGGTTTGCGGGCCTCTACAGATTTTTACAAAAACATGCTGCACCGAAAACTTAGGAACAGGCCTACACATACAAACACACGTTACACACCCAAAGACCAAATGAAAAGACAGTGTGAGAGACTTGATTATTAATGGTCAGACTAGTAACCAGTACATGAAACGATGTTCTAATTCAGAGCCATGATTATCAAACAGTTACAACTTCTTTTCACACTCTCTCCCTCCCAGGGTTCCCGAACAGCTGTTCTCAACGGAGGCAGCAGCCCCTCCTGTTATTATATAAATCGCCATTTCTCCGCTAGAAGCCGCTACTATACTCCTTTACCTTCCCAAACACCTTCGGAGGTGGGATTAGTGTTAGGAAATCAAGCTAGCAAGAAACAGATCATTTTAAATTTATAGTGTGCCACTCAAATTACCCCTGTCCCCTCCGTCTCACCGCTCGCGCCCCCGACCAGGTCACGTATCCCACGTTTTTCTGATACCTATCTCCACACTCCCAAGCGATGCCGGCCTTCTCACTGACCTGTTTTGCTTGGATCAGTGGCAGTTTTCTTATTTCCTTGCCTCAAGGGGGTGCCGTGCCCTACAGAAATAGAGATGGATAGTCAGATGACAGGAGCACAAGAGACAATGGCGGCGACTGTGTTAGGAGACTGGCCCGGTACTTGGGATTTAGGTCGCCCGATACCTGCTTTGTCAGAGTAAAGGCTGTAAGTGGCAAACAACCTTTTCGGTATATCCCTTCCTCCCGTCCCCAACCCTCCTCTGGGACCCACGCCTAGCGACTAATTAACAGCTACCTTTTCCTCCGCAGACTTTGGCCACGTCCCCAGTACCAAAAGCGGCAGCGGGAGGAGCTAGAGCGTAGTGTAAGGGGATCCGGCTTTATGTTAGCGGAATGATACCAAGCTTTGCATAGCGTCACTCTTCCCTCAGTCGGTTAGCTCCCCGGTGACTTTTTCTCCTGGAAAGTGCAGGGGCAGCATTTGGTTATAGAGGAAGCAGTGCTGGACGGAGAAAAATAAACAAATATCAAAGGGTCTCAGCATTAGTTTCCTTCTTGCAGGATCTCCCCCTCCAAGCATACACCTTTTTTTTTTTTTCTTGAACTGAAACGCATGCGACTTTCAGGCGGTGGCGTCAGTCACTTTGCTCTGGCCGATCTTGCGGAAGGATACTGAAGTGTCGTTTTACACATTTCACCTTTCCAAATCCTAGGCCCACCTAAATAGGCGGGTTGCGGGAGAGGGCCAAGAAGGGAGTCTAGAAAGAAGCTCAAGATTGAGAGAAGGGAGTGTGTTCTAATTTGTTCTAAAGCCGTGTCCCCTCTATGAGAGAAGTCCCTCCAAACTGTCATTCCAAGCGTTTAATTCTTTGCACGAATTGGGCTAATGTGGGCTTGGCGTCTGGAAAACTGCTGTGGTCTGACCTGCGATCAAAATCAAACACCTTAGGCTTTCATTGCTCCTCTCCCCTAAGTCATCTTTATTACTTACCATGTTTCTTGCACTGAAACAGTCGAAGCTAAGGTGGGATAAAGATATAGGGAGAGCAGTGATGGACAGAGAGAAGCATATTAATACCAAACTACCCCTGTGTGTACCTGTCCCATTCTCAAGCTCTGCCTCCCCTCCTGATGTTCACGATATTTCCTGAACCTAAATATGCATGGGCCTGAGCATGGGAAAGAGGAAAACAACTCTGTACTCATGAAAGAGGATTAATAGTGAAATAACTTGTACCTAGAAACTACCTGTTCTGGAGGTTCTAGAGTGGCTTTCCCAAGTTTTTCATTGTTCATGGGGCCATGGAAGGGAAGAAGGTGCGAGGGGGCTCCCAAGGAGGCCTCTCACCACTGTCTTTCTTCTAGAGAAAAGCAGACCTTGACCTCTAACCCAGAGAAATGAACCACACTAGTCTGTGCCCAGAGTCATTCTTTCTACCACACTGTGTTTTTGTTTTTGTTTTTCTCATTCGAAATGGTAGCACAGTGTGCCATTTCCAGGTCCGACAGTTGCCCAAGAAAAAAAACCTGTCCATGTAAGGATCCAGACCGCATCATGCAATCCTCCCTGTCACCTCACAGCCAGGTGTCAGGCACTAGGTAGGGACAGTTTTGGCTTCTCTTACATGCTCCTCTCTAAGGAAAAGGGACACTATTCATGCACTTCTCAAGGCATATCCTACCTGCTCTAACTCCTTTTCTTTTACCACTACATTCTGCCTAATGAATGCATATGCTTTTTCTCCCTGAGTATATAAATTTCTTTGAATTTCCATTCCGAGCAGTGTCAGGAGGGAATTTGAATTAGACTGTAAGTTCCATGAAGGAAGGGCCCTTTTCTCAGTCTTTCCCCCTTGTTCTCAATCTTGTTCACCACTGTATCCTCAGTGCCATACAAGGAAGACAAAGTAGTCAGTTAATAGTTGAAAGAGGTGAGGGCCATTGAGTCATGAGAATTCCATGGTATCTTCTGTTGTTTGTAGATCAATGTCTGTCTATAAGTGTGCCTTTGTCTTTGATGTCTGTAATTCCATGGCTTAGCCCAGAGTCTGCCACATAGGAGATGCTCTATATGTAATTTTTCGATGGACGAAGGAAGGAAGCAAGGGTTTAACAAAATATATTTTAGAAAGAAACCTGGGGTATCTTCATATCTCATATTGTAATAACACTTGGAGGATACATATAATTTGGATTTGGTATTAGTGTTTTGTTATTCTTTTTTGTCTTCTATTCATGTTTAGAATGATGCCTTACTAAGCTCCCTAGTATATAGCAAACCCCAATGAATTTATAAATAAAATATAATGACCAACATCCCAATAGAAAAATATGCAAATAAATGAATAGATTGCTCATTAAAAAGACAAGTCTATGTTTCTTAAGTATATGAGAAAATACTTCATCTCACTGATAATGTAAGTGCAAATTATAATTACAGCGATATATTGTTTTTCATTTATCACATTGGCAAAGAACAAAAATTTGGAAACAAACCATATTGGAGAAGAGGTGAGAAAACTGGCATTCCTCTAGATTATTAGTTGGAGTATAAATTGTTACACACTCTGTGAATGTTATTTAGTAATGTTTATCAAAATAATGCACATAACAATTGACCAGCAATTATACTTTAATAAGCTATCCTAAAGTATTATTTGTACATTGAAAAATGCTATACGTATAAGGATATTCACTGCAGAATTGCTTTTAATAGTAAAAGATTGGAAAATTTGGAAATAATTATAAATAGAGGTAGGTTAAATAAATTGTAGTGTATCTCCATGAAATATGCAGCTCTATCTACATATATTGATATGGGAATGATGTCCAAAACACATTTTTAAGTGAAGAAAGCAAGATGCAGAACAATGTTTAGTGTGACATCATTTGTTTAATAATACTTTATTTTATTACATATATGCATATAATAAATATCTCTGTTAATATCAACAAGTAACTGATACAGGGCTTGCCTTTTTTGGAGGATAGCCTATTGGCAGACAAAGATTGGAAGGACACTTGATGATTTATGTGTATGAACTTCTGTGCTTTTTTAATTTTGAACCTCATGTTTGTATTAACTACGAAAAATAAATTGTAATTTAAATAAAATATTCCTCAGCATCAGAGGATATTTAAAAACTTTACACCACATGTTCTTAGAAATGCTGAAAGTCCTCAGGCCTAGATACCTGGATTCTAAGTTGGGCCACCATTTCAGTAAAAGACAGTGAGAGAGTCATTTTTGTTTGTTTAGGAATGTTTCCAATTCTGTAATGGCATCAATGAGGGTAGATGGCTTACCCTCCAGATTTAAAGGACAAGCTTGTTCCAAAAATCCTTTATCTACACACTTCTCCTGTGCAATTCACAATCTAGTTTACTAGATAAGTCCATAAGAAATGTTGTTCTAGTACTAATACTACTACTAAAGATAATGCTTTCCGTTTAAGAGATTGTGTTTGAATCCATACAGAAACATGATATGAAACAGCATTCTTGATACTCATAAAACACCCAAGGAATAGAAAGGGTAGCTATTGAAAATGATGATTATGAGAGCTATGCTTTCTATGTCTTAAGCATCTTTATTTTTTTGGAGAGGTTCAAGATTTGGACCCTTCCATTGGAGGAAACAGAGAAGAGTGAGATAGTAGTTCTCATGATCATACTTTCAATTGAATTTATATGTTGCTTTAGAAATGTTCCTTATTCTGAAAATGATTTAGTTTCTTTTCTATTGCATAATTTTCTATTGAAATTGCCAGGAATGTCTATTTTCCACATCCTTTAACTTATTTTTATTACCTAAATTATATATGTTCATAGTAAAAAACCTAGTAATTGTATGAAAATTAAAAGAAAAAGATACTGCATTTCCTAACACTGATAAATACTCCTAACATGTTGGTATATATCCTTCCAGACTTTTAGAAATGCAAATATGTGTATATATATTTACACATACACACACACTCATGCACACACACATCTTCCAAAAATAATATTTCATTATACTTATTTTATTGTAATCAATTATCTTTCCAGCAACGTAAAGCATTCTGTTATTTCTCCCATCTTAAAAACACTATCTTCAGACCCCTCTTTCCACAATGCTTCTGCTCCACCATTTCTTGCTTCAGTGATTTTTCTACTTGTTTATTTATAGTATTTTTCAATTTGCTTTCTTGAAATTATGTTTAGGAAAATTTTAATGACATAAGGAAAATTCTTATGAAATGATGCCAAGTGAAAAAATATATTCTCTAAAACAATTTAATCCAGAATATAAATTATATAAGGAAATAATATGTGCAAAGAAAAGCAAAAATCAGCAGTAGTGATCACATTTATGGTATGGATTATGTGAGGTTTCTCCCCATAGTTTTATATCCTTCTGTATTTCCCACATTTCTACAATAAGTATATTATATTCATAAAAAATTCAGTATTATCACTGTGGATTTTTTAAAATTGTGGTAAAACACAGACAACATAACATTTACCATATTAAGCATTTTAAAGTATACAATTCAGGGGCATTAAGTAGGTCCAAAATGTTGTACAACCATCATCATTATCTAGTTTCAGAAAATATTCAGAAACCTCATATCATTAATTACTCACTACCATTCCTCCCCCACCCAGCTTCTGGAAACCACTATTCTGCTTTCTGTTGCTGTGGTTTACCTATTCTGGATATTTCATATAAATGACTTTTTTTTTCATTTTGCAAAATTTTTTCAAGGTACATCCATATTTTAGCTATCTTTTATTGTGGAAAATGTCATATAACATAAAATTCACTTTTTTAACCATTTTAATGGTTGCATATAGTACAATCAAGTTTTGTACAACCATCACCACTATCTAGTTCCAGAACATTTTCATCACTCCAAAAGCAGATCCCATATGTATTAAGCACTCAGGCCCCATTCTACGGGTTCCTAGCCCCTGGCAAACACTAATCTACTTTCTATATTTATGGATTGTTCTGGATGGTTCATATAAAGGGAATCAGACAATATGTGGTCCTTTGTGACTTACTTCATTTAGAGTAATGTTTCCAATGATCTGTCATGTTTTAGCAGGTACCAATACTTCATTTTTCATGGCCAAATACTATTCCACTGCATGTATACGCCATGTTTTGTTTATCCATTTATCTGTCAGTGGGCATTTGGGTTGTTTCCTCCTTTCTACTACTGTGAAAAAAGCTGTAGTGAACATTGTTGTATAAATATTTGTTTGAGTCCATGCTTTCAATTCTTTGATGCATACACATAGAAATAGAATTGTTGGATCATATGGTAATTCTATGTTTAATTTTTTAAATATAATTTATTGTCAAATTGGCTAACATACAGTGTATACAGTGTGCTCTTGGTTTTTGGGGTAGATACCTGTGGTTCATCGCTTACATACAATACACAGTGCTCATTCCAACAAGTCCCCTCCTCAGTGTCCATCACCCATTTTCCCCTCTCCCCCACCCCCTCATCCACCCTCAGTTTGCTCTCTGT
>JAQQST010001076.1:0-13569 GCA_028646485.1 Cryptoprocta ferox | reverse complement strand
CGGGAGTTTCAAACACGCACAGCCGGAGATGTCCTGTCTCCCGAATTTGCCCTGGGGTTGGCTATGCTATGAGGGGACAGGGACAGGCCAGGCGGTCGGAGAGGAGGGAATTGAGGGCTGGAGTTGAGCCTGTGCCCCTGTCCTAGGGAAGGTGACTGCAACGGTCCTGCTTCTTCCTGCATCTCCCTGAGCGCTCTCTGTGACCTCATTTGATCTGCGGGTCTCGACTGACAGATAGGGGCGCTGTGGCTGGAGATGTGGGGCGGCTAGAAAAGTCCGGTCATCCTGAGCCCAACACTCAGAGAAAGAACTTGCCTTAGAAGAAGATGGGTATCACCCGCAGTAGCCAGGAGTCCACCCCTGATACAGAGAGCAAGGAGTAAAAGCGGGGTGTTCAGAGTAAGGGGAAATCTGAATTCCAGGCCTGAGGAGGACGGTCTTAGAGTGGAAAACAATGGTTTTCAGTGTGTTGCGTTGTGCAGAGTGTTTCATTTAATTCGGCATTTGCTGTGCCTGCTGCTCTCTAGACGTGCTGGGCACATGTGACAACGAGTGGGGACAATTTCATCCACAACAGGGCTTTCAAAATGCCATGAAGCCAATGACCACTGAGTCTATGATGGCTCTGGCCAGGCCTTCTGGGCTGAGCTGCCAAAGGGACCATCACCTGGCGCGTCCCAGGGTTTTGCTTGTCTGCTCCTGTGTGACAAACCACCTACGACTTAGTGGTTACTTCTCATGACTTTGTGGGGTGACTGGGCTCAGCTGGGCGTATTTCCTGTTCAAGTGATGTCTCCCGGGACTGCACTCCAGGTTGGGATGGGCAAAATGGCGCCCCACAGGGTGGGCAGCTGGTACTGTCTGCCACTGGGGGCACAGCTGGCTGTCACC
The DNA here is from genome assembly GCA_028646485.1 of Cryptoprocta ferox. Lineage (NCBI taxonomy): Eukaryota > Metazoa > Chordata > Mammalia > Carnivora > Eupleridae > Cryptoprocta > Cryptoprocta ferox. Next base: position 12,678 of record JAQQST010001076.1, on the reverse strand, counting down.
CCATGCACTCTGGTTCTCCTCCACGTGCCTGGAGCTGCACGGCAGCCAGATTCCAAGAGGAAGGAAGCAGGAGCTGCCACTTCTCGCAAGGCCTGGCTTCAGAACTTCTAAATCATCACTTCTTTGGTCAAGCAATAGTCTCCCTCTAATTCTTTCCCTACAAGGCATTAGAAAGGATGGGTCTGAAATGCAAAGCTGATCCTGTCACTCACATGCATAAAAGCCTTCCAAGTTTCTCCAATGACGAACCCAAAGACTCCAGTTGAATCCAAAGCCCTGGTGGCACCTGGGTGGCTCAGTTGGTTTAAGTTTAAAGCTCAGGTCATGATCTTGAGGTTGGTGAATTCTAGCTCCGAGTTGGTCTCTGTGCACACAGCCCAGAGCCTGCTTGGGAGTCTCTGTCTCTGCCCGTACCCCACTTGCCCTCCCCTTTAAAAAATAAGAAAAGAAAAAAATCCAAACCCCTTTGTGATGTGGTTCCTGCCAATCCCTTCAGACTCCCCCCTCTACACTTCCCAACATGGCCTTGAACCCCAATTAATCTCAGGAAATTGGGATTCATTCAGAAAGCTCATCTCTTTAGAGGCTTCACACTATCACCCTTGGGTGCAAACAGCAGGTACTCAGTAACTGTTGAAAAGGGGAACGGTTCACACAATCGTCTCATGCAGGACTTTCAGTGGCTTGGAAGGAGTCCCATTTGCTAAATGAGCTCCATGTGATTACACTGAGTCTTCCACAAATATTTATTTTGTGCCTGCTGTATGCCAGGCACATTTTCCTACTGGGCTCCATTCGCTGCCAACTGTGGAACTCAAGTCCCTCTGGGAGACTCAGTATTCTCTCTCCTAAGAGCTTCCCTGGGAGGTTTTCTTGGCTCCCGGGCCTGGCAATGCACAACGTTCTGGGGAAATAAAAGGTTTAATTAATGATGTCAGTCCAGATCTCCCATGCCTGAGCTGCTCCCCTGGGAGACCCTTACCACCACCTAGCAGCATCTGGGGTGGGGGAGAAGGGAAGGATGAGCACTTAATTTTAGACACTGTCTGATGGAGATCACACACCTGTCATGTGGTTCCTTGTTACTATGGTTACCGGGATGACAGCGGCTGCAGTGACCTTCATTTTCAACAGGAAGAGGGACCCCAGCCTGAGAAGACCTGCTTGTCTTTTGCCTCTTTCACACACAGGGAGCCCATGGTAGGGCTAGGGTAGACCTCAGGGAATTTGAAACTCAGTGATCAGAACGCTGCATCCCTTTTGCCGCATCTCATCCAGGGTGTGACTTCGGCTTCTCGGTTACTGACATCCAGGCAGTAGCCTTTAATGACAACTTTCTAAGAAAAGGCATTAATGGATTCCTTTGAAAAATGGGAGCGTCTCTATTGAGAAAGGCGGTTGAGAGAGTCGGCCAGGTGGAACAGTTGAGATGATCTAAGGAGGAGACCCACAAATAACTGGAAATGCGAGGGCCGCCAGGCTGCCAAGAACAGGGCAAGATGCTGGGGGGTTGGAGGAAGCTTCTGGAAGGCTGAGGGGTAGATGTCAGCAGTTTCCCTAGCCTCTTGATGAAATGTCACCATTGTTAGTTTGATCAATATTTTACTCGTTGGATGATTGAATATTCTGAGCAACCACTCGGAATTTCCAAGGTATTAAAATGTTTTTATCTGGGGAAAAGGCTTTTAAATATATAAGGTCCTCTTATTTGCAAGCATTCGTTGCGTCTGCATATAGCACTAGGCAGGAGGGAGGAAAATAAACAGGCTGAACAACTGAATTTTAACACTGGAAGGACATCAGGGATCCCCTTGTGGAATCCTTCCATCGGACCAGTAAGGAAACTGAGGCCCAGAGAGATTGTGGCTTGGCATAGGGGAGTTTATAACAGAGCTGAGGTCTTTTAGGTCAGGGTAGGTTAGGTCCTGCTGTGGCAACGAATAACCTCAAAACCTCAGGGGTTAACACAATAAAGTTACACCTTGCTCTTATCATAGTTCAAGGTGGGTCAGGTGCCTCAAGCAGGAAGCGCATCTCCAGTCAGTGACTTGGGAATCTGGGCTTTTGCTTCCCACCATGCAGGTGGAGAAAAGAGAGCACTAGAACCATCTGTGCCATTTGCAGAGGCCATGGCTGGAAACAGTACATAGTTCCCCCCCTCCCCCCATTGCATTGGCTGGGATCTGGGAACATGACAAACCTAACAACAGAAGAGACTGGAAAATAGAGAAATGAAACATGAGTAATGGTGGTGTCTGCCGCGGATGCCTAGTGCCTATTTCTCTAATTCGTCATTAATCCAACAAATTATTTTTAGTTTCTGCCAGGTACCAGGCACTGTGCTAGGCGACGGGGTAACGATAGTAAGGAAAATCAGGCATGGTCTCTCTCATCAATTACAACTCTAATATAGGCTCAGAAGGACAGGTTCCAGGTTGGGATTTGACTTGTTCTGAGACACTATGGAAGCCTTCCCAGAGGAAGTGACAATTGCACTGAGGCATAAAAGAGTAAAGTTAACCCAGCCGGCTCCCTGGTGGAAAAGCAATGCTCTGTGTTTGTTGATTTCTCCGGTGTAAAATAATCCCACTCTAGTGACTTTCCAGCTGCCAGTGAATTCCTGAATATCTCCCAGTTGGCTCTGTGTATGGTGGGAGCCAGCTCCAGAGCACACCTCGGGAAAATCCCAAAAGGAGATGGGGCGCCTGGGTGGCTCAGTCGGTTAAGCATCCAACTTCAGGTCAGGTCATGATCTCATGGTTCATGGGTTCGAGCCCTGCATCCAGCTCTGTGCTGACAGCTTGGAGCCTGGAGCCTGTTTTGGATTCTGGGTCTCCCCATCTCTCTCTGCCTCTCCCCTGCTCTGTCTCTCTCAAAAATAAAATAAACATTAAAAAAAAAAAAAAGAAATCCTGAAAGGAGAGGCAGGGGCCTCACATCAGGGCTAGTACCGGAAGTCCATTGGGTATTTTTAGGCAGAGGAGCATGATATGAGCACATCCGTGTTTTGAAAAGGTCCCTCCGGCTGCAGTATTGAGAACAGATCGGGGAGGGACACAGTAGAGGCTGGTGGGCAGAGAAGTTGCTAGAGCGGGCCTCCAGGAGAGGGATGCTAAACTTCTCCAGGACATGCATAGTCACATGGCGGGCTGCGGTTGTTGATGGAATAAAGAGAGGGCAGTATGGTGGGCGAGTCCCTTTCTCTACTGGCCCCACTTTCCAGCTCTGTGTGGTTACTCTCTTATCCGATGACTGGTTCTCCATGCCGGACAGCAGCTAATGTGAGGTCCCCAGCCCCGGGCCCTGTTGAAGGTGGGATGTGCAGGAGGAAACTGCCTGGGCTAAGGGGGTGGAGATCCTGAGCCCCACGGCAGGGAAATGCAAATTCTGCAGAGCTGACCGGGTGCTGGGCAAGAAGGTGAGGAGCCCCGTCAAGGCTCAGGGATGGGTCCACCCCCAGGACTCCTGCTCCGGCCCTGAGCAATTCTGGGGCCACCTCGTAAGGCAGAAGGGAGAAAGGGGTTGGACCTGGGATCCCCTGATACAGAAATCCAAGACTGTAAAAGGTAGAAGAATATTCTAGAGTTGGAGCAGATTGCAGCACGCTTACTGACCACTGCTAGCGACCACCAGCCTGGCAGATGTTCTCCAACAGCCCCGTGTGCGTTCACACCGCTGATGCCGTCTCAACACGAGAGGAAGTGGCACGTTCCAATCCTCAGAGCTCCTCAGTTCCATCCAATTTTTCATGGACCTAGCCTAAAGGCTCCCTTTCTCTCCATGTTTCTAGAATAGACAAAGATTATGGGACTTGGTCTAAAGGGTTTCGCCTGCCTAGTTGGGAGGAAGTATGCGCTCATGCAGAGATGGGGTGCAGGGGACAGAGAGCCTTGTGAGAAGCTAATGAGAGCTATTTCCTTTTTTTTTTTCCAGAAAATGCTTGAGTGCAATCTTTTCAAAATTTTGTATATAAGCCTAAATGGTTCAAGGGCCATGTGACACCTTCTAGAAGTCAGTGGGCCCCAGATGAGCCATCTTTTGTGTGACTGAAAGAATAGTGGACCTGAAATCAGAAGAAATTGGCTCAAATCCCTGTCGTTATGCGCACTAGGGCTACATGATCCTCGGCGAGTAACCTTTTTTGGGCCTCAATTTCCTTATCTGTAAAATGGGGATGATCATCTCTACTTCTTGGAGATGCTGTGAGGATGACCTGAAGCCTCGTGCTGTATCAATAATAGAGGATGCTCAACTCATGTTAATTTGAGAATTAAAATGATCATTTGCATCTGACCCTTTAACTTCTTAATTAGGCCACTTAGCCTAGGGCAAGAGTGCATATTGAAGTCCCATGGGTCTGTGTTATGCTCCCTCTGTTGCTTCTTCGCTGAGAGACCCTGGGTAGATTCTAGATTCGTCAGCTTAACCTGCTTGAGATTTAGCGTCTTCATGTATAAAGACTGAGGTATATTGTTTGCCAAGATGGCTACAATCATTCCCCGCCTGTGCCCTTACCCCTTTGCAACACGATTTTGCAAAAAGATAGCGGTCTGTCGCTTCACTCCTTAATCTGGGCTAGCTTCGTGACTTGAGCAGGCTGATAGATTGTGCTGGAAATGACATTGTTCTAAGCCTCAGCTTCAAGAGACCATGGAAGCTTCCTCTCTCTGTCGTGGGACCTGGCCCAGCCCCCCGGGGGAGAAGCCCAGGCTAGCCTGCTGGAGGGTGACAGACCAAGTGGCCCAGGGGTCTCTGTCACCCCAGCCTGCCGCTAGTCGATTCCTAGAAGCTGAGCTCCTCACAGACACAGGACGGAGGCCAGCCGAAATGAGAGGAGCCACCCAGCCGAGCCCCCACAAAGTGCCAATCACAGAATTCAAACTAAATTAAAAGACGGGGTTATTTTAAGCTACTAAAGTTTTCAGGGTTTCTTACACATCAAGACCAACAGATTCAGCCTGGGTGGCTCAGTGGGTTAAGCATCTGACTCTTGATTTTGGCTCAGGTAGTGATCTCATGGTCGTGGATCAAGCCCTGCATTGGGCTCTGCACTGGGCACAGAGCCTGCTCAAAATTCTCTCTCTCCCTCTCCCTGCTTGCACGTTCTCTCCTTCTTAAATAAATAAATAAATAAATAGATAGATATAAACAACTTCGAATGCTAAATGGTATCCAGCCCTCACAAGATTACTGTCAGGGTATGTAAGGCACCTAGCACAGGGCCTGGGACATAGTATGTGGCTGTGATTATTTTTGTCCCAGTTTCCCCAAGGCAGCCTGACCAGATAACTTCCAATAACGCTCAGTGGGTGCACCAGCCCATTAGTAATTGTGTGAGAATCGATCTCGGGGACCCCAACACTTAAGAAGCAGGCAGTAGTAACTCTCTGACTCAACCTCCCCTGAACCAACTTTCCAGATTGGCCCAGGCTCTATACTTCTTCTGGACCCCTTGCTGCCTGATGCCCACTGATAAAACCTCATGGCTGGCAGTCCCCTCTCTACTTGACCTCAACCTTCCCTCCCCTTCCAGTTGGGTTGTATACTCAGGGTTAGTTGTGCTGGTCTCCAAATCCTTTGATGCCAGCTGACCTCCCTTTTGAATTATATACTTTAATTAATATGTCCACCAATGAAATACAGGTGGGAAGAAGAGTTAGTTCTATGAAAACCAAGGTGAGTCCCTCGGAAAGACCCATAAAGGTCAGTTCCCTTTAGAAGTTCTCTTGAGGGGCATCTGGGTGGCTCAGTCAGTTAAGCATCCGACTTCAGCTCGGGTCATGATCTCAAGGTTTGTGGGTTCGAGCCCTGCATCGGGCTCTGTGCTGACAGCTCGGAGCCTGGAGCCTGCTTTGGATTCTGTGTCTCCCTCTCTCTCTGACCCTCCCCGGCTCTCACTGTCTCTCTCTCTCTCTCTCAAAAATAAAGATTAAAACAAAGGAAGCTCTCTTTGAAATAGATAGGGGCAAGTTATCTGGGAAAGGTGGAGAAACATCAGAAAATTCTGGGATTCTGCCATTAGACTGCTAGGCAAGGTTTTCTAAGTTCTTCGTCCACTGCAAAGAGAGCAAGACTGGATATCACAGAGGATGTATCGCAAAGTGTACAAAAGGAAACGGTGTGAACAATTACAAAGTGCTCCCTGCATGTCAGGCATGGGTCTGAGCATCTTATCTGTTCTAATGTATTTAATAAACTTTTTGGGGCGCCTGGGTGGCTCAGTCGGTTGAGCATCTGACTCTTGGTTTAGGCTCAGGTCATGATCCCTGGGTCATGAGGTCGAGCCCCGTGTTGGGTTCCGCACAGGGCGTGGCGCCTCCTTAAGATTCTCTCTCCCTCTCCCTCTGTCCCTCCTCTGCTTGTGCTCTCTCTCTAAAATAAAAAATAAGCCTTAAAAATGATGGCACAGAGCTCTAATCAGCAAGAGATGCACAAAATCATTAAAGCTATGATTTGGTTGAAAAGAAAATGCTTGAGCCGTGTGTGTCATGTTTAACTTTATTGGAGTGTAACCTGTGGGCAGTTAGTGCACAGGTCACATCTATCTATCCGGCACCCAGATCGGGGAACAGAACATACTCACATCCCAGGGATTCTCCGTGCATTGTTTTCTTTCGAGGATTCCCCATTTTAACCCAAATTTGTAGATGGGGCCAGCAGCCCTGGTTCCCACAGAGTCAGACTTGAAGCAAGTTTCCCAGGGGATGTTCCCCAGAGCTGGGTAGACTCTGCGCGGATGGCGGGATGCTGCCACCTGGAGGATGTAGGGGGAAGTGCACCCTCCCCTCCCGGTTTTTCCTTCCTGCTTCCTTCCCAGCATCACCTTCCGTGAGACGCCTTCTCTGCCCAGCTTGTCTAAAGTGACCAGCATTCGGTCCTTCACCTCATCACTCCCTGTTCCCCCTTTCTGCCTTACTTTTAACATTATTTAACAGTCTGTATAATCCTCCTTGCCTGTCATATTTGTCTTGCTGATGGCCCGAGTCTCCCTTTTAGAATGTAGGCCCTAGGAAGGCAGGGATATGGATCTGTGTGATCTTTTGATGTATCCCCAGCCCTAGAATAGTGCCTGACACATAACGGCACCTCAGTAAGTGTATTCTGTAGACAGACAGGAGCCCTGCCCCTGTCCCGTAGCCCTGCGTTGGGGGCCTTGACCCAAACCCTGAGGCTTTACTGCACCCCCATGCACAGGCTTTTTGCAAGTTCCTGCCACCCACCACCTACCCCTAGTCCCACCCAACGGGGAGGGGAGACTGGAAACACCTGGCACTGTTTAAACTGTTCCAGGGCTGGGGAGAATGTGAGCAGCCATGGCCAGGACCCCTGGACAGCCCTATGACAGTCTGTGTCATAGCCTGGGCCAGTGGCCCGATGAGCTGGGCAGTAGTACCATGCAGTGGTCCAGCCAGAGGTCTGTGGCACCGGTCCACCCTGAGTGAATCCGGGTTCTAGCCGGGGAACTGGGTGGCTTCCGGCAAAGCACTGTATCTTCATGAGGCTCCCTGACGTGACAACTATCAATGGAGAGAATTAAGTAATAATAATGGGTGTGAAGTGCTTGGCCCAATGCCTGGCATGTGGGTAATGCTGGGCTGTTGGAAATTATTAGCATTACATTGAAATGTGAGGACAGACAGGAAAACTGGAGGTCATACATTGTTTGTTGCCGCTATTGAAAAACATTCCCCTTCCCTATAGTTTTATGTGGAAATTCAACTTGTAAACAGAAGACAAGCTGTTCTGGTGGGGGGAGGGGTGGGGAGAACCACCCGGGACCCCTCATCACCAGGCCTCCCTCTCCCCACCTTACACACCATACACCCATAAGGAGCTTCGAAGCCACTCCTGTGAAGTCTCTGATGGTGGTCAACACCCTCCTTTTACAGTCAGGGGCATGAGATCCAGAGAGGAGGAGGCCCTGCCCAGGCCACACCTGTTTTAGCCAAACGGGGCCAAGCTCCCAGGCTTTCTGACTCCATGACCAGGGCTCTCTCCAGGCTCTCTGCTACCCTCTCAACCTCTCAACGTTTTTTCTTGGCTGGTCAGTAAAGCCCCCACGCGGATCTCGTGAGGGAAGAGCTCCTTTCCCCTCATTTAAATCACAGTGATCTTCCAGGAGCAGGAGGAATTAGGGAGGTTTTCGAAGAAGATTTAATGGCGTGTATTAGAGGGGAAGTCTCAGAAGCAAAATCAAGCTGGTGAATTTGAGACGCTCTGTAGGTGAAGCCAGGGTCGATCCGGTGTCGTGCAGCAGACACACCAGAGGAGATTTGGGAATTATGATGAAAACAGAATCGAATCATCAGTGAAAAGCACTTTGTAGATTGCTAAGTGCTAGTAAACGACAAGATGTTTATGGTCATCGATATCATCATTACCCTTTATCTTCATCAACAGGCCTGGAAGTGATTCTCATTAGCAGGGGAAGAATTAATGTCTGGATAAAAATTACAAAATGCCAATTTCCGGGCCCCACCTGGAGAGAGGCTGATTCGGGGTCACTGGAAGGCCTGGCGTTGGAGAGCAATGAGATCTGTGCCTCATTTCACTGCTCATAATCCCTTCCTTCCTTTGCTCCATTTCTGTCTTAGAGTTCAGAGTTACTCAGTGATTTCTTATAACACTAGTTACATCCCAGTCCTAACTCTCAAAATGGGAAGGGTTCATAATTCACAAAAGTGTCTCAGAAACCAATGAAGGTGATGTCCCCTCTTCTGTAGCTATTATTAGGTCAAAGTCTTTTTTTTTTTTTTTTTGGCAAATAATCTGATTCGATGCAGTGTAAAATTGAGATCATTCGTGAGAGTATCAGTCGTGGTGGGATGTGGTGGATAATCTCCAAAGGTGCCCATTGATTCCTTTCCTCCCCATAAATGTGCAAAGGTGCCTCACCCCCACAATGAGAGGGGGGCTCCGTTTCCCACACCTTGGAAGCAGCTGGTCTTGGTCACTTGCTGCACAAGAGAATGTACAGAACTGACCCCTGACACCAAACCTCCCAGCTTCTGTCCAGACCTCCTGGAACACTCACAGGTGATGAGCTTCCAAATTCTGGGAAGGCCAAGGACATGGAGAGGCCACGAGCCTTCAACTCGATTGCTGCCGTGTCCTGCGGAACTAACCCGCAATGTGGACCAGCCATTTCTCTGGTGGTAATGCTGTAATGGGAGTCTCTGTATTCGCAAAGAGCATAAATACTTGTCAGATGCTCTTGCTACTGGCCATTCTTCTTCTCCCACATACACAATGGGGACAAAATGAAAGCCCGTGGTTCTATTAGATCTCTTATTTTAATAAATAAGTGAAGAGTCCTTTGTGATTTAAATTAACATGTACATATCTTCAAGTCTTCATGGGGCAGTGGGGTGGCTGGTCCGGGGACAATAATTTGGGAAACATCATTACCTTGGCTATGCTTCAGGGGAAGAGCAGGGCCTTGGGGTTCTTTTGTGTTGTCCCTCTACATTCCACCGACTTTCTAGTTACGTCTTTGCACACCAATACCAGAGAGCTGCCTGCATCTTTCTCCAGCCTTTTTATTTTTTTTTTTAATGTTTTATTTATTTTTTGAGAGAGAGAGAGAGAGAGAGAGAGAGAGAGTGAGCAGGGGAGGGTCAGAGAAAGAGGGAGACACAGAATCCAAAGACAGGCTCCAGGCTCTGAGCTAGCTGTCAGCACAGAGCCCGATGCAGGGCTCGAACCCACTAACGCGAGATCATGACCTGAGCTGAAGCCAGACGCTCTACTGACTGAGCCACCCAGGCATCCCTCTCCAGCCCTTTTCAACCTGCCCCTAAGAAAGCTCACCAGGGTTCAGGAGAGAATCAAGGACCAGATTCACCTTCTCCCCCTCTCCCCCGCCACTGCCTGCTGCTACCATTGCCCTTCGCTCAATTCCGAGCATCTTACTGTGCTGTCCACCCATAGTCACCTGCTGAACTCAGAGCCTAAACTAGCCCTGTCTCTGTGGGTCAGTCTCACTGTGGGACGTCAGGCAAACTCACTTCCCCTCTCCCAGCCCTTACCTTAGTCAACCCCACAGGGCTTTTTAAAAAGAAAAATAGTATTTTTATTTCATAGTTAAATAATTGCAATTACACAGTCATGAGACATGTACACCTGTTGGACACTGCACAATTGCTTAACCCTCATTTCTTTTTTACAGCATAATTGAGGTGTAATTGATATACAAAAGACTTGCACAAATTTAATGGGCTCTGGTAAGGATTAGATGAGTTAACACAAGTAAAGGGCAGTCGCTGCTACAAAGGGGCTCAAGAATACTAGCTGTGAGGACTGTCATCATTATGATTATAAATCAGCGTTTCTCCAGCTTTCCCCCCATACCTAGTATCCGCCTGAAGGACCAAAAGTAACAGCAGCAAACGTGCATTTTCTTGGAAGCCTATGTAGTTTTACCATAAAAAAGTTAGGTGATTTTGCATTCCCGTCCACCATAGATTTTTATTGGCTCTGAAATAAAGTGTTTGGAATTGCACCAGGAAGAGAAACAAAAGCTGGCCCCGGATCCCTTCTTCGGTTTCTGTCACAGCCAGCCCGGCCCCGTAATTTGGAAAGCTCACCTTTGCATTGCGTCTCTCTCCCTAACATGTTCCCTATGTGTTCTTACCCCTGATGTCCCTGCAGCTTCTTGGTGTCCTGGGGCTGCTGCGCAGGTGGACACATGCGATTTACAGAGTGTCTGGAGGTTAATGAGGTCAGTGCGGAGTCAGACTGCCAGGGTCAAATCTCAACAGCTCCGCTTCAGAACCATGGCTGGTTGCTTAACTACCTTTAAGCCTCAGTTTCCTCATATGTAGTGTGGGGGGAGGATGGTTAATATGGGGGTTGCCATGTTGTAAGGAATAAATTAAGCAATCCTCTGTAGGGTGAGCCTCCTGCTAAATGTATTGTTAGGGGTGTGTGTGTGTGTGTGTGTTTCCAACTCAGTGGTTCTCAACTGGAACAATCTTGCCCTCCAGGGGACATTTGACAGTGTCTGGAGACATTTTCGGAGGTTGCAACTGGGAGAGGGGGGAGTGGCTACTGGCATCTAATTGGTGGTGGTGGGGCTGGACCTCCTACAATGCACAGGATGGCCCCCACTCTCCAACGAACTTTATGTGCCCCACATGTCAAAAGTGCCTCCCTTGAGGATCCCTGTCCCGGTTAGAATCCACGCTCCATGTGGACACGGGCCACTGCCTGTGCTCAGCTGCTGTATCCCCACATCACAGCAAAGAACTTGGTCCTCAGTAAGCACTCTCGGAATGAATGGGTGACGGTCATTTCTCAGGGGGCGGAGCTGTCCGTGGGGCTGGATGGACTCACGTTTGGGCGCAGACCTGTGTCCTCCCCTGAGGGGGTCTCCAAACTCAGGAGACAGGATCCCAAGGCTGGGGTTGGGGGAGAGTGTTTTAGGGGGAGCACTAGGACCCTGGGGCTCTCTGGGAGCAGAAGGAAGGCAAACCTTCCAGAAAAGCAGTCAGAAGGCCATCCCCAGCAGGGATGCCTTCTTCAGGGGTCTGGGCTGCAGGGGTCTGGGCTGCAGACCCCTGGAGCTCTCAGCAGTTCTGAGTTGTCCTAGTGGGGGCTGGAGATGGTCTGGGGTAGCTTCGAGAAGCACTTAGGGCAAATCCTCTGGGGTCTGCGCATTCTAGTTGTTCCCTGGTTCTTTTTTAATACAGTGATTACTTCCTGTCCTGGAAAGTGCTACCTCCCTAGCATGTCTGCGATTTTAAGAAGAAAAGAATCCACATCAGGAAATCCCAGGAGCCCCCTAACTCCGGCCCAGCATCCCTTTCGCAGATCCAAGCCGGCAGAGAGCCTGGGGTCCTCCAGTCCCAACATCTCTTTTTTCGCTGGCTGTTCCTTCTCACAGGGCAGTGAAACCCAGAACACGGGGAGGGTGCAAGGCAGAGACCAGGGCTGCTGTCCTTGGAAAGCACCTCCGTGGGCCTTCTCATGAACCCATTGCGCAGCGACTGATAGAGAGGCCCCGGAAGTGGGGCCCAGGGCATGGTCCCGCCAAGCCACGGCTGATGGATTTCCAGGCCGCTAATGGGGTCTCACTTCGGCTTTCCCAGGATGCAGGTCTGAGCTAGTACTTACTTCCAGGCTTTGGGAAAGGCCAAGGAAGCTTCGCCATCAAGCCGGGCATTCATTTAAAGAATTGTCAAGTGCTGAATTTCATTTTACTCGAATTTAACAGAAGAAAAGGACATTGAGGTTATGCTACATGAATACCTGACCTTCAGATAAATGCTCTTCTCTAGAAGATACTGATTTAAACGATTCTTTTATGGTGAAAAAAACAGAGCGTGGAAAATCTAGGAGATCAGAGTCATTATAGTCGTTTTTTAACACCATGTTTTTATTTGCAGCCGTAGAGACTGGGGCCCTGCTAAGAAAGTGGAGGGAATTAAGCACCCTTGATAATGTGCCTACCTTCCTCCCTCATCGCTGACTACTGTTATTATTTTCTTTGTCCAAGTTTATAGCACTGACATTGTGTTCTGGCACCACAGAGCCCGTTGTGACACAAGTTGTTGGTCACCCTTTGTCCCCCGCACACGGCTGGACTACAGTTCCCAGCCTCCTCTGCGATCAGACGCGCCTGCGCTCTAGACAATGGTCCAGGAGCTGCGGAGCTCAGTGCCGCTGGCTGGCCTGGCC
>JAQQST010001075.1:0-13575 GCA_028646485.1 Cryptoprocta ferox | reverse complement strand
TTTTTTAATGTTTATTTTTGAGAGAGAGAGACAGAGTGTGAGTGGGGAAGGGGCAGAGAGAGAGGGAGACACAGAATCTGCAGCAGGCTCTAGGCTCTGAGCTGTCAGCAAACAGCCCCATGAGGGGCGTGAACTCACAAGCCACGAGATCATGACCAGAGCTGCAGTCGGACACTCAACGACTGAGCCACCCAGGTGCCCCTTGGCTTTTCATTTCTCATAAGGGATATTAATGGTACAGAAGTAAGGAGAAGACATGATGAATAGCTGAAGTATGATTATTTAGATATGCACATTCAGTAAATATTTTTCTCTCCAGTTACCTGTGGCTTCAAATCCACAAATTCTTTCAGCTCTTCAGAATAACTCACCTCTTTTCACTATAAAGTTCTTCCTATGGAAGGTATTTTTCTTTATTCAATGTGTCTTTTCCTTTTGAGGATGTTTCCTAACCACCCAGTCTAAAGTAATAGGTTTCCTTGGTTATTCTCTTTTGTAGCACATTTTTAAATTTTTCTTTTATTTTAGAGAGACAGAGAGAGAGAGCGATTGAGTGTGAGTGGGGGTGAGAGGCAGAGGGAGAGAGAGAAAGAATCCCAAGCAGGCTCCATGCTCAGTGTGGAGGCCGATGTGGGGCTCAATCCCACGACCCTGGGATCATGACCTGAGCTGAAATCAAGAATCGGATGCTCAACCAACTGAGCCACCCAGGCACCCATTTTTTTCTTTTTAAACTTCACAGACCTTATCACAACTTTTAATTTTATGTTTATTTGGGTGTTTACTTGATCATTCTCTTGTCTTCCTCATTAGACTGTAAGCTCCACAAGGGAGGAACCATGTCTGTTTGTTAACCACTGTGTGGCTACACATGCTTATGCCTGAGCCACAGAAGGGTGTCTTACTTCTTTAATAAAGATATAAAGTCAGATGCCCAACCAACTGAGCCACCCAGGGGCCCCAAGATATATGATCTTTTAGTTATAGACCTTTAGACTTAAGAAGTATCTGTTGTGAAGTTATTCTGATATCAACTTTGGTTTAAGGAAAATGCAGAATTTCTATAGAGGAAGTAAAAAAAAGTAGCTTGTTTTTATCCATGGATAACGAAAAGGAAGCTTCTTAGATGTTACCTATTTCTGAAAGTTGATAATTTTAGTCTGGGTTGATTTTTTTTTCCAAGTAAAGTCATTTGGATTTTTTATTTCCCATCATAATCCTGGTCTAAGAATCTACCATGAGTGTGATATTTTTGAAATAAATAAAGTTTTTTATAAGAGTTAAATATTATTAACACGAAAATGGTGAGATAAAGCCCAATTGGAAATAAAATATAGTAATACATACTATAACAGTATCAATTTTCCACTATTCCTGTCAGAATGGCTAAAATAAAAAACAAAAGAAACAACAGATGTTGGGGAGGATGTGGAGAAATGGGGAGCCTTTTTGCACTGTTGATGGGAATGTAACTGATGCAGCTGCTCTGGAAAAGGGTATGGAGGTTCCTCAAAAAGTTAAAAATAGAATTACCCTATGACCCAGCAATTGCACTACTGGGTAATTAAACCTAAGACATAAAAATACTAATTCGAAGGGATACATGCAGCCCTATCTTTATAGCAGCATGATCTATAATTATGAAAAGAGCCCAAATGTCCACTGACTGATGAATCGATAAAGAAGATGTGTATATCTATATCTGTAATACACACACACACACACACACACACACACACAAATGGACTATTACTCATCCATAAAAAGGATGAAATGTTGCCATTTACAAGGATGTGGATGGAGCTAGAGAATATTATGCCAAGTGAAATAAGTTTAAGACAAATACCATATGATTTTACTCATATGTGGAATTTAAGAAACAAAACAAACAACGGAGGAGAAAAAAGTGAGAGGCAAACTAAGAAATAGACTCTTAACTATAGAGAAGAAACTCTATGGTTTACCACAGAGAGGAGGTGGGTGGGAGAATGGGTTAAATAGGTGATGGGGATTAAGGAGCGCACGTGTTGTGATGAGTACTGGGTGTTGTATGGAAGTGTTGAATCTCTAAGCTGTACATCTGAACCTAATGTTATGTTAACTAATTAGTTATGTTAACTAATTGGAATTTAAATAAAAACTTAAAGAAAAAATTTCCCACTATTTTTCAAAGTTCACCTGTGTATGGGGGAGGGTTGGGTTAAGGAGATTGGCCTTCAGCTCTCTTCTCATTCCGGATTGTAGGCTCTTTGGAAGAGGAGGCAGCTGTAGCACTGCCTCAAGGAAAAGACTTAAAATTTTTATCATGGCCAGTCCATCTGAAGGTTAGTTTGTTATCCTATTGCTCAAAGAATCCAGATCCAACAACTTGAAGAGTAGAGATATCTCCTGGATCCAAGACAAACTATATCATTTGTAGTGCCCATTGTCAAATGAAAATATGGGTATCTTGTTTTAAAAATTAAGAATTTCAAGATGATGATGGCACAGCACATGAGGAGCTCTTCTAAGGATAGGGCTGTGTGACTACATTGGTCAAATGCCCATAAAGCCAGGATCCTACAGTCAAGCTGAAAGTTTCTTTTGTTTTTTGATTAATAACTAGAATTAGCAATAACATATGAAGTATGCTGATGTATTTCAGCACAATGATGTCATGTCTTTGGAGACCATGCCTTTCTTTTCTTCATCTTAGCTCTTTTGAGCTAAGAGGGGACGTGTTTCTATCTCTCTCAGGAAAGTTGCCTGCCAAGAGGTGTAGAAAGACCAAATTCCTTGGCATGACATCTAAGTCACTTGCTCAACTCACCCCTCCCTATCTCTTCAGTCTTAGCTTCCAAGATACCATGTGACACCCTACGTGCAATTATTTAGTGCCCTGAATGACCCAGGCTGATCCAGACCTTCAGATCTTTGCTAAGCAGTTCCTCAGATAGAATGCTCTTTCCCATTGCATCTCACCTAGCAAATACCTTTAAAATGCTAATTCTTGGGGCACCTGGGTGGCTCAGTAGGCTAAGCTTCCAACTTCAGCTCAGGTCATGATCTCATGGTTCATGGGTTCAAGCCCCGCATCGGGCTCTGTGCTGACAGCTCAGAGCCTGGAGCCTGTCCATTCCTCGTTTGTGCTCTCTCTCTCTCTCTCTCTCTCTCTCTCTCTCTCAATAATAAACATTAAAAAATAAATAAAATGCTAATTCTTCAGGAAGCGTTAATAACCATACCCATCTACTCCTGTATAGTCCCTATTATTCCACAATACTTTATAACATTCTCTGAACTCCATATAATAAACATTTATCAGGGCATGTTTTTACTATAGCTTTAAAAACTGCACTTACTTATTTACATTGTACAGCTCCCAAGTTGACTACTAGACTATACAAGCAAATTGAGGACAGAAATCCTGATGTACCTTCTTACCTTGTTATCCCCAGCTTAATCAGGGTCAAATGAGTTCAGCAATAGCTAAGTGAATAGTTCTGAAACTTTAGATGATGATTTACACTATATATATGACTGGCACTCATTCCTTTATTCATAAATAAAGCTCAGACATTGGACTGAAGTACTTCATTAAGAGGTAGTTAAGTGTAGAGTGACAAGTTACGAGACAGTGACAAATGACTGTGTATGATACTATACTCTATAAGATCATGATTAGTAGCTTAACTTTTGACTCATGAGAAAACTTTCAGGGTTAAAACCCTAAAACTTTCAGCATCGTACATACAATCCAAGTAATTTCCTTATTGGGTATTTACACAAAGAAAACGAAAACACAAATTCGATGTTTATTGCAGCTTTTTTTTTTTTTTTAGCAATCTCTGCACCTCGTGTGGTGCTCGAACTCGAACTCATGGCCCTGAGATCAAGAGTTGCATGTTCTACCAGCTGAGCCAGCCAAGCACCCCTACTGCAGCATTATTTACATCAGCCAAGATATGGAACCAATTCAAGTGTCTAACAATAGATAAATAAAGAAGATATAGTATATATACATAATGGAATATCACTCAGCCATAAAAACGAATGAGATCTTGCCATTTTTGACAACATGGATGGACCTAGAGGGTATTATGCTAAGTGAAGTTAAGTCAGAGAAAGACAAATACCATATGATTTCACTTAGATGTGGAATCTAAAAAATAAATATACAAACAAAATACAGAAACAGACTCATAAATACATAGAACAAACTGTGGTTGGCAAGAGTGGACAGGGGTGGCGGGATAGGTGAAATAAGTGAAGGGGATTAAGAGATACAAACTTTATAAAATAAATGTCATGGGACACCTGACGGGCTTAATTGGTGGAGCATGTGACTCTAGATCTTGGGGCTGTGAATTCAAACCTCATTCTGGGCATGGAGCTACCTAAAATAAATAAATTAATTAAAAAAATAGCACAGGAAAGAGAATCAATAACATTGTAATCACTTTGAAGGATGACAGGTGATAAACTACACTTACTGTGGTAAGCATTGTATAATGTATAGAATTGTTAAATCACTATGTTGCATAACTGAAAGTAATACAGCATTGTATTTCAACTACACTTCAATAATAAAAGTAAAAAAAAAACAAAAAACAAACTTCCAGGGTTGTAGAACACACTGTCATGAGCCAATTCAGTAAGTAATCTACAATTTGTTTAGGGCGGTTCCAAAGAAGCATTTATGAAAACTAAATATTTTCAGAAATTCTAGGTAACTCTGAAAACTACCCAAATGTAGGCAATATTCTAGAAATATAAAATGAAACAGAAAACTTCTCCAGAATACTGGCTTAGTTTTCCTTTCAGCTATGTAGATTAGTCATATTTCTCTTTTTTTAATTTGTCTGCTTATGAATATAATTTTCAGAGTGATTTTAACACATTAGAGTTTGATACAAATATAACTTCATGTTTTTATCTAAGTACTTTTTTTCCTCCTTTCCTGAATGTTTTTTACTTTCTTTGTTTTGTTTACTATTAGTTAAAATCTCTTCTGAGGCAGATGTCCCATATATTCAAGTGTCAATTTATTAAATTTTAAGGATGGACTGGCCCAAAATGTTTGGTCTTAAACATCTGGAATTCTCAGGGTGCATATTTGTGGGATCTATCTGCACTTTGGTGGTAGAACAACTTATGTGATATTTACTAATAACTGGTAGGAATATTCTCCAGGAGCCTTAATTTTTAGATTTGTCCTGAACAGTTTTACATACTAATTTCTTCCAATTGAACTTTAAAATCATTTTACCAAGCTGCTCTGCCTCTCATTAAAAAAAAAGCTGAAGGGGCACCTAGGTGGCTCAGATAGTTAAGTGTCCGACTGACTCTTGATTTAGGCCCAGGTCAGTATCTCATGGTTCATGAGATTAACCCCTGCGTTGGGCTCTGCACTGACAGCGTGAGCTTGCTTGGGATTCTTTCTTTTCCCTCCTCTCTCTGCCCCTCCCCTGCTCACGCTCCCCTCCTCAAGATAAATAAACATTAAAAAAAAGTTGAAATGTTTTATGGGACCATATTAATTTATGGATAAATCTAGGGAGACTTTAAATTTTGGGTTTTTCTAGCAAAGAATAAGAAATGTTTCTCTTTAATACTTTTTTTGCTTCTTTGTAGCGCTTTAAAGTTTTCATAATATAGGTCTTATACATTTGGGTTAAATTTATGCCTATAGCTTTTATTTAACTATTGTGAATGAAATTTTATTTAATTATGTTTTATAACTGGTTAAAGCATAGACTGTGTTTTAGACTGAATTGTGTTCCTCCCAAAATTCACAGGTTGAAGCCCTAACCCCTAAAGTGACTATGTTTGGAGACAGAGTCTTTAGGGAGGTAATAGGATTGGTGTCCTTATAAGAAAAGAAAGAGACACCAGGGGTGCACGAACACAGAGGAAAGGCCATGTGAGGACACAGTGAAAAGATGGTCATTTGCAAGCTGAGGAGAGAGGTCTTAACAGAAACCAACTCTGTTGGCACTTTGATCTTGGGCTTCCAGCCTCTAGAATTGTGAGAAAATAAATTTCTGTTTCTTAAGTGCTCAGTTTGTGGTGTTTTGTTGTGGCAGCCCTAGCACACTAGGATAGGTTGCAGATTCAAATGTCTACAGGAACCAGACAAGTCAACATAAACTTGCAAATGTCAGGGTTAGGGCAGGGTGAGAGCGGTGTTAAAATCAGAAATGGTGGGGTTGGTGGAGGCAGAGATAAGGCCTCAGCAAGAAAGCAAACTTAAATAATAATAATTCTAACAAAACATAACATTCTATAGTGTTTATCTAGCTATTATCCTTACCTCTGTAAAATCTTCAGGTAAAGGTGAACCATCACAGTCTGTATCTTCGGCTCTCTCTTCAGATAACTTTCCGTTGGTTTTCAATGAACCTGGGGAATAAATAAATGGGCCAGGTGGAATTAAAATGCTTCCTAGAGGCCTGCTTCTTGTACTCCTTTGTGTACCAGCTTATTCATTCTTGTTCATCTACCTGGAACACAGGCATCTCCTGCTGCATTATTTTGGTTTAAAAGATTCTGGGCTTCCTCATCCACAACATCCAGCAGAGACTGAATAACTTCAGCTTCTTGAGGATCATCATAAATATCATCTTCTTGAACATTAGATTCTTGAAAAACAGTAATTTTACATGAGAGTTTACTTTAAAAATATTGATATGAGAAAGAGACACTACAGCAGGTCTTTCAAATTTCAAGCATCTATTTTGAAAGGCAGCCGTGATTGGAAAAGCAGTTAGAAAAACAAGAAATGGAATCCAGCCATTTGTAGTTCTAGTACTACTCTGGCTGCCATGACAAAAGATCACAGAAATACAGCTTAAAAAGAACAAACCAAAATCTATGTCTGTGAATAATTCTTTCCACGAGACATCAATAATCTCATGCTTATTTTCCTAAATTGATTCCAAATTATTAATTCATGAAAGAAACTCAAATAAAGAAGTTAGGTTTCAAAAATTAAGAATGTAATAGGGTAGCCCAAACATGTCCAAGGAAAATTTTCTAAATTATTAGGTTGCCTGTGAATTGCTGCTTCAAAGGAATATAAGAAACACTATCAAACAAAACCAGCTATTTTTTTAATCATTTAAAAATACTTTTACTATTAGAGATGAGAATGTATACAGGACATTGGTACAGTAATGCAGTGAACAATAATTAATTTTATATTGTTCTTTTATTTCTTTGAACAACAATCCTTCCTTTTTACACTATAGAAACATGTAAGCCCAAGACCTAATATTTCTTTATTACCTAACTATTAGGGCATTTAGAGTAACTGGATGACTGATTTCGAAAAATTACCTTTGGAGAGAATCAAGTCGGCTGATCCCTTCATCTGATGAGTAGAGCATTTTCCTTCAGGGCACAAAACTTCAATTATTTCTTCCCCATTAACCTAAAGTATGAAACCAGAGCAAATCATTAGTTTACTATTTTGCTAACTTCCAGGATTAGGGAGGGACTGTAGATTGCCCCACCATGTCCTTCTCTCCCTTTTTCTTTGTACATAATCCATTTTATATCTCCCAGTGATAGACGAATGTTTCTAGGAAACATCAGTACAATGGAATGTACAAAGAGAATGGGACATTCCGTCATCAAAAACCCTGGAAACAGCAGATCGTACAACATCAAATCAGTATTGCTATTCCAAGAATTCTCACAATGTTTACTAATATAAATTTTGACTTGTCAAAAGAAAACTCTATTATGTAGTATTTCCTAAACTTATTTGACTGAAGAAATCTATTTTTTGAGGCATATTTTATGAGAGTTGTCTTCCTTAAATCTTTTCAGGAAAGTTTTATAAGATCACTAACTAATAGGTTGAGGGAAAGGGAAAAAAATCTTTTAAGTATTTGTGAAGCTGTCACTTGAACATAAACTCTAGCTTAACATCCTGGTCAACTGGTGGATATAAAGATTTTAAGTCTGGTCTAAATCTCATCTCAATTTAAGAAAAGTAACAATGGGTTCATAACTACAGATTAATTATTTAACAGAATCTAACTTTCTAACTCAACGGTAAATTGTGAACACTTCATGGTGCATGGCCTATTGAAAGAAAATGATTGGGGAAAGATACAAAATTAAATGATTAGGATTATTTATACAAATAAAGGTGGTTTGCTCTGAAGATTTTACTCTTTTTATCAAGATAAAAAGTAGAAATGATAGATGCAATAGAATTATTTCTTCATAAATAGTGGATACATAATGTCAAATTTTACTGGATTGTGAAACTCCAATCTTCATGAGAAATTCATAGCACAGACATTAGCATCTAGGACAGAATATTGTTTGAGAGACTTCCTGGAAGATTTTAACTCCAACAAAAGATGTTTACAACCATAAATAACAAAGATCCTAGCTTCTAAGGGTTTTATTTTAACTTAAACAGAAATTCTCCCCTTTGCCCTTTCAACAACATGTTGATATTTAAAAAGAATATAAGCACCATACAATATGACTAACACTAGAAATACATGAAAATTCAGGTGTTCCAGCTCTGTGTAATTGTAGACTGTATGAATAAACAGGGAACAGTGAGTCTTGCTGTCTCTTAATCCACAAACATACCAAGACTAAGACATTTTTATTTCTGTGTTCTAATCATTTCTGCCTAATAATTCTTCTACTGCAATATCTTTTAAGGACTTCTTGGACCAGTGAGATGAAAGGCATAGACTTTTGGTCTTCTGGTCACTAAATTTTCCTTCTATGCTAAATCCAGCTCTTCTCCAGATTTTGCTGAGATGACAGGATTTTCAGATTACTAGGAGAGCAATGCCTCAGCTTGCATTCAAATAGTTGGGTTCAGAACAGACTCTATGGGATGTGTGTGGGATTAAACAATTCCACAAAATAAATATCCAGCTGGGATCATTTTAGAATGTTCATTACATGCCAAAAGAAAATCGTAAAAAGAAATGTTAGAAAAACGAATGGGCATTCACATAGCCTTAAAGAGAAAGCTTGAAGTGGAATTCAGCTGTGTACTAAAGTAGTTTTGTTAAATCACCTCCATATTTTTCTGTGCTAATCTTAAATGATTTAGGTTCTTACATTTTATTATGAGGTAAAGCATTTTCCATGTCTTTCTAAAAGCAAATAAGTCTATTTCTTTTGTCAGTACTGTTTTTCCTTACTAGCAGTACAGAATTGTCATTTAAGGGTCACTGTTGATCAACATTAACCCAAAGGACCAATTCTACTTTTAATTATGTATGTTCTTCTCTTATGGGTATCTAAGACACAACCAGAAGAACTATGCACTTTAATAAAAAGATCCCAGCACTGAAGCTATCCATTTAAGAGATTAGCTTATATAAGAGCTGAATATGTGCCAAATGATGTAGGGTTGGTCGTGTAGGGCCTTTATACTGTGTGCTTTACTTAGCAAGGTTTATTAGTTCACTAAAATATATTCCTACTATCACTACATGTATCTAAAAAAGGCAAATATTTAAATGTGAAATCAGTTTGGTTTGAGACACAAACTGGTTATTTATTTATTTATTTATTTATTATTATTATTTTTAAGTTTATCTTTGAGAGAGGAGAGAGAGAGAGAGAGAGAGAGAGACAGAGAGAGAGACAGAGCATGAGCAGGGGATGGGGCAGAAAGAGAGGGGGGGGGGGAGACACAGAATCCAAAGCAGGCTCCAGGCTCTGAGCTGTCAGCAAGGAGCCTGACGTGGGGCTTGAACCCATGCATTGCGAGATTATGACTTGAGCCAAAGTCAGATGCTTAATCGACTGAGCCATCCAGGTGCCCCAACAAGCTGGTTATTTAAATAAGGTAGTATGACGGGAAGAAGGTGGCCTTTTCCTTACCTTGGAGAATGAATTACTAGGAGTGAGGGCAGGCTTGTGGCAAGGCTCCACAGCATGGTGACCTGAAAGGAACAACACAGAAAGTAAGAAGAGAGCCAGTTAGAAGGGACATCAAAACAGTGAAAGAAAACCCACATTTCTGTGCATACTCTTATTTTTATTAGTGCAATAAAAGAGGTCATATTGCAAAGTGATTTAAAACCAACTAGAAGAAATCAAATATTAGAAAAGGGCTTATCCCAAAAAAAAGCTAATTTCTTAAAAGGAAATACTATAGTCTGCACAAAAGTTCAGTTTGTGCTGAATGCTTCTGGTATGCGACACTGAATATAAATTTTCTCAGCTGAATGGGAGAGGCATCACAGGTTTCACAGGCATCACACTAACTTTACTATTTAAGGGAAGATAGTGAGCCATTCATATCATTTCATAAAGGCTATCAATTTAACACAGTAAAGTAAATTACAGATACAACTAAACAGAACTTGTATAAACCCAATGTTACTTTTAACTCTTAGCCACCAGTACAGAGATTTGATACATATATTAAAAAGAGATTATCTCTCTTACAGTTAAAAATCATATTTAAAAATAATTTGATTCATTAAATTAATGAATTTATTTCAAAGTCTTGAAATACAAAGTAGAGTTTAGAAAACTGAAAACAGAAAAGAACAGAAAAGAAAAAAAATACAGTCCCCAAGGACTTCTATTTGAGAATGACCTAAAAATAATTCCACCTAGAAAGATGAAGGTTGACATTAAATTTTTAGACATGAATTTCTATAATTATGTGGATGATGTTACAAAGAGTCAAGAATGCCTTTTAATATTATTTCCAGGAGGTATAAAACATTTCCAGGAAAAGTACTGAAAAAGTATACCAGTAATAAACTACTAGTTCAAAAACACCATAGCTTATTGTTTGTACTCTCTCCCTCCTGTTCCCCTAACTGCCCTTCACCTTGTCTCCAAGCAACCACTAATCTGCTTCCATCACTATAATTTGTATCTTCTTTAATTTTGAATACATGGAATAACGCCAGTATAAACTCTTTTCTGTCTGGCTTCTTTCACTCAGCTGTCTTATTTGGAGGTTATTTTGATTAGGTTGCTATCTGTATCAACAGACCATTTTTATTACTGAATAGTATTCTGTTGTTTGGATACTTTGCAATTGGTTTATTCATTCAACAGTTTTTGGGCGTTTTAGTGGTTTTTGATTTTGGCTTTTACAAAGGAAGCTGCTAAAACATTCATGTACAGGTTTTTGTGTATGGATATATGCTTTCTTTTCTCTTGAGTAAACAAAAAGGAGTGGAATGGCTGGATCATATGGGAGGCACATATTGAAGTTTTTTAAGAAATTGTCTATTTTATAAAATGGTTGTACCATTTTAAATTCCCATCACTATAAGAGTGATCCTATTATTAATGCTATCTGATTTTCAGAACTCATAAAGAAATCAGTTCTAAGGGAGTCAAGTGAGAGAACCCCATAAAGACAGATCACTAGGCAGTTTCTACAAGGAGGGGCAGGGCATAGCTCTCTTTAGTTCTCAAGTTACAAACAGGCAACTACCTGGAGGTCACTAGAAAAATGCTCTGTTCTGTTCCGTGAGATAGTCCGACTCTAATGTGAACTGGAACCATTAGAGAGCAACAAAGATCCCTAAGGCATTCAAGAAAACGGGGGGGGGGGGGGACAGATGTGTTTTAGCATTTTGAAGATAAACTACAACTGTAATAGTGAGATTCATTTGGCAGTTAGATACTGCTGCCTGATAACCTAAAAGTTTAGTCACGTGTGAAGTACTGAATTCACATTTCAAATACATTAATTTCAATCACATTCCTGCATCTATCATTCTTATCACTAGCATCGGAAGCTACGTTTAGAACTGAGGGCTGAAGGGGGAGGGGGAAAGGGGAAGGGGGGTGATGATCATGGAGGAGGGCACTTGTGGGGAAGAGCACTGGGTGTTATATGGAAACCAACTTGACAATAAACTATATTAAAAAAATAATAAAATAAATAAATAAATTTCAAAAAAAAAAAAAAGAAGCTACGTTTACTGAGCCTGATTATGTGAATGAGAGCATGGAATCAGACACCCCAGGTTTAAATTCTGGCTCTACCATTTATTAACTCTGTGAGCTTGGGCTCTGTATCTCATTTTCTCCTTCTATCAACAGAGGATAATAGGAACACTATTCTCACAGGGCTGTTATGAGGACTAAAGCACTTAGAAGAAAGCTTATTCTGAAGAATAAGCTAAATTTATGTTAGCAGGGGCCATAACCACTAATACTACAATTTTTATTATTATGCTAGAACGTAAGACAGATACTTTTTTTCTTCATTGCCATGCTCACAATGCCCAGACCAATGCCTGGCACAGAGAAGAGATTCAATAACTGTCTGAATAAATTACTATGTGACAATCATTATGATAAGTGTTTCACATATTATTGTATTTATGCTTCATTATAACCTTACAAGATAGATAGTACTAACAGAAAATAGAAGCTTGGATATGGATCAAGTAACTTGCTAAGGGCACACAGAACTTAAAAACTCAGGTCTGTCTGGCTGTAAATCCCATGGTCCATGCTGCTCAACTATTTCCTATTACACACTGAATTTTAGAGATGCTTTTATTTAAATGTAATTTTTTGCACTTAGAGAGATCCTGAAAAGCACTCTGGAAGGGCAATAAAAACACTGTAGTGATAGTCTCCAAACTTGCTTTTGGGAAAAAAAATAGTTATCTCTGCATAACTACTTGTGTCACAAAATGAATGTATCCTTACCGTTGGCTTGAGTTGACTGTGGGGTTGCAAGAGTGGGCCTCTTAGAACTGGGTACCACTGGATGACCATCTCTGTGTTATAGAAAAAAGAGAAAAGGCAATTCCAAATTATTTAAGATGCTTGTTTAAATACTCTGAAGCATTTGGTAACTACTAAGCCACAGGAATTTTATTCTAGATGGGCTTTAGAGGGTCTAGGTACCCCAGAAGCTGTAGACAAAAATTTTACCAATTTTCATCTACCTCTTTTCTGGAGGGAGATATTCTTGACCCAAAAACATTAAGAATTGTTTCTTTACATAACCTTTCTCTGGGTTTAGGATTAACACATCACTGTATTTCCCCTCATTTAAAACACTTGTGGAAGTAGGGAGCTCTGTAATCTCCGCCCACCCGCAGCTATGAAACTGAGAAGGACTAAAGCCACAATACTCTGATCTGCAAGAATGGAAGGTGTACACACAGAGTCCTTATAGATGACAGCAGCACAGATGCCTGAGTGAGTGCGAACTGGGACCGGAGGCTCTGAGGGGAGGGAGCACCGGCCCAAAGCGGAGCCGGGAGAGCGCCCAGGAAGGTGGTGCAGGGCCGCAGAGAGCCTGTGCACAGAGGCGGCACAGGGCCATGGAGGGCCATGCACGGAACGGCCGTGCAGAGCGGCGGAGAGCGGGGAGGAAGAGAAAGAGAGACTGAAAACGCTCACAGAGTGGTCTCTGGAGAGGAGAGAGACCTCGGCCCAGGACGGAGAGACACAAACATCCCATATATAGCTGCTGGGCGCGGGGACAGTAATTCGTCCCCCTCAGCAGGCTTGCTCTCCCTTGGCTCGTCAGCTCGAGGACTCCAGGCAGAGCCACGGAAAAGCTGGCTCCCCAGTCCCCTATTCAATCCCGGCTAGAAAGCCGCCCAC
>JAQQST010001074.1:0-13579 GCA_028646485.1 Cryptoprocta ferox | reverse complement strand
ATAAAACTCCCGTATGACCCAGCAATAGCACTGCTGGGGATTTACCCAAGGGGTACAGAAATGCTGATGCATAGGGGCACATGTACCCCAATGTTCGTAGTGGCACTTTCAACAATAGCCAAATCATGGAAAGAGCCTAAATGTCCATCAACTGATGAATGGATTAGGAAGATGTGGTTCATCTCTACAATGGAATACTACATGGCAATGAGAAAGAATGAAATCTGGCCATTCATAGCAAAGTGGATGGACCTCGAGGGTGTCATGCTAAGCGAAATAAGTCAGGCGGAGAAGGACAGATACCATATGTTTGCACTCATAGGTCTAACAGGAGAAACCCAGCAGAGGACCATGGAGAGGGGAACGAGGAAAAAGGGCTAGGGAGAGGGAGGGAGACAGAATATGAGAGAGTCTTGAATACTGAAAACAAACTGAGGGCGGAAGGGGAAGGGGGAAAGGTAAAGGGGGGTGATGGTTATGGTGGAGGTCACTTGTGGGGAAGAGCACTGGATATTATATGGAAACCAACCTGACAATAAACTATAAAGTTAAAAAAAAAAGAAAAGAAAAATGGGGAAAGTAACAGGGAATTTATGGAAAAGGAAACATAAATGGCCAATAAACATAAGAAAAGGTACTCAGCCAATTAAAATAATTATCTGACTAAAAAATAAAATAATTCAAATTCAAATAGTAGATGCAAACAAAAAAAAAAAACACGCAAAAACACCCTGTATTGAAAATAAAGTTCACAGAATTCATGGATTCACAAAAATTAATGCAAAAAGAATCTGAAGTTTTAGAGAACCAGAAGCTTCAAGGGAATCAACAAATAGATGTTGCATAAATAGAAGTAGAGGATCCTGATCAGTGCAGAGAGCAATTTTCTATGTTCTGTCAAACTAAGGCACATCTACAATATTCTTTAAAATGACAGGTGCTATCATTGCTCAAGAGAAACCGAAGAATGGCGCGAAGACAATGACCAGGATAGTGACCAAGGTAGATCTAGTTTTTTTAAAGGAAGTCCTTTCAGTTATCTGAGGGATCTCATGAATTAAAAAGGGTTTGAATTACTTTGCTGAATGCTGGAAGCACAAACTGCGACAAATACACAAAGGTGCAGAAGATAATTTGTGTGGTCTAATAATCAAGATATTTAAAAATGTCAAAGGCTACTTTGGTCAAATTGTGGAGTTTGAGCAAAGGCTGAATGACTTTTCTTCAAAGTTGTGATAGAAGAGATTCCTGCATTAGGAAGAAGGTAAACCGGTTACCTTCTGTTGTCCTTTATAACTAAATATTCTAGATTGGCTACAGTGAATCAGACCAATCATAAGTTATTCCAGTATATGCATAAAACTGTTCTTTCTTTCCTGACTCCATTTACATCTTCTTCCCTCCTTCTCTTCCACTTTTGCTCCCTCTTCCTTCCCTCTTTTCTGTACTCTTCCTTCTCATTAATACTTACTAGCAACTACTATAGATCAGGCAATGGAGTAAGCACTATTATTTCAACAATGAACAAGTTAGACAAGGTTGCTGCTCTTATAGAATTCAGTCTACTGTGAGGTATAAACAGGTAAACTAATAAACACAATAAATGTCATTAAACACTATGATAGGAGATTTGCAGAACTCTCCGGGGGCACTTAGGAATGGTTACTAATCCAGGCAGAGTGTTTAAAGGGAGAGACATTGAATTTGTAGGTCTCTTGGAGGCAAGCTTAGCCTTGCTGGTAGCATTGACATGGAGACCCAGTGTAAGCTGCATTCACCTGGTTCTTTGTATTGACTTTTTTTCCAAGATGCCCCGAACATTTTCCAAATTAGTTTCTTTATTCATCAAATATCCCTGTGAGAGTGATACACATCATATCCTTTACAACCATCTGAACACTGTCAATGCAGATCTTCTATGCTAGGCAAGTGGGTTGAGAAAGAAAGAGAGACAGAGATAGAGACAAAGAGAGAGAGAGGGAAAGAGGGAGGGATAAAGAGAGGAGGATTACTTAACTCATCCAAAGACATTGTCTCTTGTGACAAGAAAGATTTTAATTTCAGGGCTGGGTGTAAACTAGGCCTTGAATATGTAATGGCTAACATGATTGCCTACCAAGCCACCGTCAATCCAGATTTGAAACTCATTACTGTAAATTGCTTTGGGATACCTTGAGCATGAAAAATGCAATAAAAATCTATTTTGCAAAGAAAGTGGTAAACTGTAGCTGTCCTTACAGAAGTGAGACACCAAAGAGAATATCTTGATTCTTCCCATGGGGAGTAGTGATATCTGTTGAAAGATGAAGGAAAACAACATTAAAATAGCTTACTTTCTTTCCCAGAAACAACAAGAAACTAATTAACTGAGCTGGTCTCAATACACTGACCTTTATTATTTGTTGTCTATTAAGATGTTTCCACCAGAAGCCAGTAGTGACACATGTTAATTGCATCTGTTCATGTTGACTATCATGTCCCCTATAATGATCATTTGTTTCTACAAAATTGCCACATGTCGACACTTCAACCAAAAAGTCCAGTTAAGCCACGTGTGACCTCCAGTAGGTATAATTTGTGTTGGTTTTCATTCTTTCAGTCTGTCAAGGAAAGGCAAGAAATCTGGCCTGCACAACTGGAAATGACATTAATTTAGTACTAAAAATGTATTACAGATGTTCATCTCCTCTCACGCCCAGAGCTTAACCTTTCTTATGCTGCTACAAAATACCTTATTCTTGCATAATGGGATTGCCACTTTACTGCAAGAAGATTGTTAAAGAAGTAATTTTCTTAAAAGTGTTGATTTTAATTGGTCATGAGCAATAGATACTGTGTTTTCTGAGAACAAAATCTTTACTAGAACCATGATTGACATAGGAATATTTCAAATCAAAATGCATAATGTCATCTAAGAGTATGATGTTTGGTATGATGGAGAAAGCAGTAGGTAAGGTTTCAAGAATACTGGATTCCAGTTCTGACTCTGACACCAAATAGATGAGAGATATTGAACAATATAATTTTTTTGATAAGTTTTCTTAACTATAAAATGCAGATAATCTATATGTGATCTTCACATTTCCTTTATCGCATACTCTTGAACATGGAGATCTGTGAACTTTCTTTAAAGCACTTATCAAAGTCTTATTTGTAGTATTATTGTGTGATTCTTTAATTAATGACTTTAACCCCAGCCCACTGATGTTTCATGAGAACAAGAATCATGTCTAATTTTGTTCAACATTTCATCCCTGGCTCCTAGCACAAAGTCAGGCACAATGTTGGTATTCAATGAATACCCCTTGAATGAATGAATTGAGGAGCAACATTTAGAAAGGATGCTTATTTTAAAATTATTATTATTTTTAATTATTTATTTACTTACTTACTTATTTATTTATTTATTTATTTATTTAGAGAGTGTGCTAATGGAGGAGGAGCAGAGAGAGAGTGAGAGGGAATTTCAAGCAGGTTCCACACCCAGTGCAGACCCTGACACAGGTTTCACTCTTATGATCCTGAGATAATGACCTGAACTGAAATCAAGAGTCAGATGCTTAACTGAACCACCAAGGCATCCCGATGCTTTTATTTTAGGAGTCCTAAAATCACTATTGCCTCAAGAAGACTTACTGAATAGCCCAATCTATACATGACTTCTCTGAATTCCAGGGTAACTTATCTATGTCTTAAAAAGTTTATAACATCTTGCATATAATTATTTAGAGTCATAAAAGATGCCGTGAATGACCACACATTCTTTGCTTTATACACAATAGGAACTCAATAAATATGTGTTGAATGTGAGGCAGTGTATCTGCCTTACTTTTATATTCCAAATATCTGTTGATACTTAATAGTGTTTGTTAAGTTAAAGCTGGTGTCATTTCACTGTTTTCCAAGAGATATTCAGATTTTAAGTAACAGAAAGCTCAATTCAAACAGGTTTGATCAATGAGGACATACTTTATGACTCATATAACTGAAAAGCCCAGAATTAATGTGATCACTGAAGGCCTAACTTTCTATCTCTTCTCTATACCTTCCTTTTCCCCCTTGCAGATAGTGGCTACTCCTACTATAGCTGCACACAGCTTCTTAGAACTGTATTTATTTCTTGTAATAGTGCTTACCATGTACCAGACACTGTTGTCAGTGCTTAAGAAGTACTAGCTCATGCAGTCTTCTGAAACAACTCTATAACAAGGAATTATTAATATTCCCATTTTACATATAAGAATACTGAGGAACAGAGATATTAAATAACTTGCTGAAAATCATACAACTGCAGTAGCCATGATTTCATCTCAGTAAATTTGTCTCCAGAGTGTCTGTTCCCAAATACTATATTTCCTTAGTCAGAAACAGAAAGAAAGCTTCTCTCTTATTAAGATACTAAGGAATAAAGTGGAAACGCCTTTCCCTGAAGATCCAAGCAAGTATGTCTTTGGATCTCATTGGCTTGACTGGGTTAAGTTTTTACTCCAGTCTCTCCTTGTAGCCAGAGGTAGAGACATGAGGATTGGCTTAAAGCTATTAGAAGCAAATTCTGGAGCTGAGGGGGCCTAAATATCTTATGGTCTGAATAGGGAAGGGTAGATATTCAAGCAAATTCATTGATACTGTTTCCATGGATCTGAGTGAGGATTTGTTGGGTGAACAAAAAAAGATCACATGTCCACTGTGACTGGCATATCCCCAAAGATGCATTTTTTAAATGTTTATTTATTTATTTTGAGAGAGAGAGAGAGAGAGAGAGAGAGAGATAGAGAGAGCAAGCAGGGGAGGGACAGAGAAAGAGGGAGACAGAGAATGTCAGGCAGGCTCTGCACTGTCAACACAGAGCCCGACATGAGGCTTGAACCCACGAACTGTTATGAAATTAATATTCAAATATTTAACCAACTGAACCACCCAGGTGCCTTCCAAAAGATATGTTAAAAAGTTACATATGGGGCTCCTGGGTGGCTCAATCAGTTGAGCATCTGACTTTGGCTCAGGTCATGATCTCACAGTTTGTGAGTTCGAGCCCCGTGTCGGTCTCTGTGCTGACAGGTCGGGGCCTGGGACCTGCTTCGAATTCTGTGTCTTCCTCTCTCTCTGCCCCTCTCCTACTTGTGCACTCTCTCTCTCTCTCTCTCTGTCTCATTAATAAATAAAACATAAATTTTTTTTAAAGAGTTACATATCAAAACTTCTGTATCTTCAAGGAATAAATGGACTCCTAGCTAAATCCATTGAAAAATAGGAATTTTTGTACTCTGTAAACTATAGAATACTTATGAAAGATATTGAAGAGGACAACACTCATGGATTGGAAGAACAAACAT
Organism: Cryptoprocta ferox; assembly: GCA_028646485.1. Lineage (NCBI taxonomy): Eukaryota > Metazoa > Chordata > Mammalia > Carnivora > Eupleridae > Cryptoprocta > Cryptoprocta ferox. The sequence continues at coordinate 8,246 of JAQQST010001074.1, read as the reverse complement.
TGTTAAAATGTCTATACTACCCAAAGCAATCTACACATTTAATGCAATCCCTGTCAAAATACCACCAGCATTCTTCTTAAAGCTAGAACAAACAACCCTAAAATTTGCATGGAACCAAAAAAGATCTTGAAGAGACAAAGAAATCCTGAAAATGAGAAACAAAACAGGAGGCATCACAATTCTAGATTTCAAGCTATATTACAAAACTGTAATCGCCAAGACACTATGGCACTGGCACAAAAATAGACACATAGATCAAGAACCAAATAGAAAACCCAGAAATGGACCCGCAACTCTCGGTCAACTCATCTTTGACAAAGCAGGAAAGAATATCCAATAGGAAAAAGATAATCTCTAGGGGCGCCTGGATGGCTCAGTTGGTTAAGTGTCTGACTTTGGCTCAGGTCATGATCTCGCGGTTTGTGGGTTCGAGTCTTGCATCAGGCTCTGTTCTGGCAGCTTGAAGGCTGGAGCCTGCTTCGGATTCTGTGTCTCCTGCTCTCTCTGCCCCACCCCCACTCATGCTCTGTCTCTCTCTCAAAATAAATAAACATTAAAAAATTTTTTAAAAAAGGAAAAAGATAGTTTTGTAACCAAATGGTGTTGGGAAAACTGGATGGTGACATGCAGAAGAATGAAACTGGACCCTTTCTTATACTGTACACAAATAAATTCAAAATGAATGAAAGACCTAAATGGGTGACAGGAAAGCATCAAAATCCTAAAGAACACAGGCAGCAATCTCTTTGACCTCAGCTGTACCAACCTCTTACTAGACACATTGCAGAAGGCAAGGGAAACAAAAGCAAACATGAACTATTGGAACCTCATCAAGATAAAAAGCTTCTGCACAGAAAAGTGGGGGAAAATAGGTTCTACTTACATAAATGGATGAGAAAAAAGCTTAGGGCAGAAGGCCACCACCATAGGGCAAAAGCACCTGAGGTTAGCTAGTGAGATATCATAATGGGATCATGAGTAACTTGGTAGATCACCTGCAGGAAATTACTTTCCATCTGACACCAATATATCCTTTGATCCCAAACTCCACTTGTCCCCCAGACCTTTGCTTCTTAAACACACAACTTACTGATTACTGTCTGATTGTTTTATCCAGGTTCACATGTGTAAGATCTTTTTTTCTTCACATTCACCACGTGGGTAATATCTTGTGAGCTCAATAAATATGGAGATGAAACCCCTGTTTGGGGCTCTTGTCTCCTCCTGGACATTAGCCTCTCGCCTATTCAATTCTGCATCTGCTCTCTTGCTGGACAAGAGAGAACTCCAGACTCACAGTCTGTGACAAAAATGGAAACAATCAACAAAACTAAAAGGTAATCTACGGAATGGGAGAAGATATTTTCAAATGACGTATTGGATAAAGGGATTATATCCAAAATCTATAAAGAACTTAGAAAACTTAAAACCCAACAGAAAAAAACCACAACCACCCCAGTTAAGAAATGAGCAGAAGACATGCTTAGACAATTTCCAAAGAAGATATCCAGATAGCTAACAGACACATGAGGAGATGCCTAACATCAATGATCATCAGAGAAATACAAATCAAAATCATGATTAGATTTCACCTCACACCTGTCAGAATGGCTAAAATTAATAACACAAGAAACAAAACATATTGGTGAGGATGTGGAGAAAGGGGAACCCTCTTACACTGTTGGTGGGAATGCAAACTGGTGCAGCCACTCTGGAGAACAGTACAGAGGTTCCTCAAAAAACTAAAAATAGAACTACCCTATGATGTGGCAATTGTACTATTAGATATTTACCCAAGGGATACAAAAATACAGATCTGAAGAGGTACATGCACCCTGATGTTTGTAGCAGCATTATCAACAATAGTCAAACTATGCAGAGAGCCCAAATGTCCATCAACTGATGAATGGATACAGAAGATATATATACATACACACACACACACACACACACACACACACACACACACATATATATAATAGAATATTACTCAGCCATCAAAAAGAATGAAATCTTTCCATTTGCACTGACATGGATAGAGCTAGAGTGTATGGCACTAAATGAAATAAGTCCATCAGATAAAGAAAAATACCATATGACTTCACTCATATGTTAAATTTAAGAAAAAAACAGATGAACGCATGGATGGGGGAGAAAAAAGGGAAACAAACCACAAGAAATTCTTACTGATAGAGAACAAACTGAGGATTGATGGACGGAGGTGGATGGGAGATGGGCTAGATGGGTCATGGGTACTAAAGAAGGGCAGTTGTTGTGATATGCATTGGGTGTTGTATGTAAGTGATGAATCACTGAATTCTACTTCTGACACCAATGAAAAGAATAGGAATTTTAGTTTGTGTTGCTAACAGATGTTGTTGAACTATTTTGTAACCTTGATCTGAAGAAGTCTATGTTCATAGTGGTCAAATCTAATTGATTACACTAAGTAGGTGAACCAAGAGACTTTTTGACTAAACTTTAGAATTGCAGTTGTTCTAAAACGTTCTGTAATTGAGTTTATAAAAATAGCTGTTTCTTGGTTTAAGAAAGCTTAAGGGGTATATTGACTGAAATTGGGTCTGCAACAATATGGCAAGTAAATATTTAAATAAGCTGATATCTAGTTGTAGTTTGATGAAACTGAAGAGGAGAAGACCACTGAGCAATGAAATCAACATATGTCAGCACTTAAAAAAAAAAGATGGTATCCCAGTAAGCTTGTAAACTTACACCTCCACAATGGCTCCTCTCCACACAATCTAGAATGCACTCGAACTTCCAAAATGCTTATCTGAATTTTGGATTAAAAAATAGCTGAACTGAGCTGAAAACCAGATGCTTGCAGCTCAGCTGAAATTTCTAGGGTAAATAAATTGTGGACAAAAACAACATTTTAGAAACTGATGTCAGTGAGCTAATGGGCAGCTCCAGACAAAGACTGGAGAAGAAAAGCATTGTTATTTGAGGATGGTAATAGAAGTAATTATCTGTGTGCCAGGAAAAAAAAAAATTAGCACTAAAAGGCCGTGATGAGTCCATAGAATCAGCCAACAAAAGAAATTTTGTAGAATTATTTGACCTAATTACAAGTGAAGATTTGTTGGGTGTTTTTGTAAATGTCTTAAGGATGTAACATTTCCCACAAAATGAGCTATATCATTAATAGGTCATGCAATGTAAAACCTGGAGCCCAAAAGAGCCTAGAGAGAATGGACAAAGTGCAAATGAAGCACTAAGAATAAAATGAGGAAATCATCCATGAAGAATTAAGACACACTGAAGAGAGTAAAAAAAAAAAAAAACAGAGAGAGAGAGAGAGAGAATTTGAGGTTCTGACTGTGCAAAATTAAAATATAATAAAATAAATGCAGAACAAAAAATGAGTATTGTGTGAAAGGACATTCTAACTCTAAATTCAGTTTAGAGTATCAGCTTCATCATTCATTTATCCCTGGTTTATTTAACTTCTATGTAGATGACAAAAAAAAAAAGAAATTAAAACTATTGTTGAAGAGTGATTAGCAACAGATATTATTCTTGACCCCAGAGGATTATTTTAAATTAATCAATAATCATTTATAGCCTAGATATTTGGGAGTATACAACTATATTCAAGACATGACTTGTGGTAGGGACAATCATGTCAAAAACATATTTCACCAGAATCTTCCTCTGGTGAATACACCTTTCTGGAAATCACGTATCCTGGCAACCACCAAACATCTGTTTTCTCTGATACTGCTCGTGGGTTGTTGAGTGTTGCCTGAGAAAATGTAAGTCAGTTCCCTTACAAATTTGTAATTTCTAAACTCAACTTGTTCTTTAGCACTGCTTAAGAATTACTTACACATCTCTCTTTTGTTCTCTTTGCAATCCCATCTTTCACTGCTCCAAATTTTACCATTTTTCTTAAGGTCTGTTCTATTTATTGTTTTCTATGTTCTCCCCCCTCTCTCATGATAATGTGGCTTCCTACTTCCCAGCCATAAACTAACCTAATACTCTCTTATATACCACTTATCTATATCCATATTTTTGCCATTCTTTGTCTTCCTTCTTATCTTAGAAGAGAAGAGGGAGTGGTGGGAATCCCTTCTGCTGTCCAAATCTTATCCCTCAATTATGCTTTGGAGTATATTCTCTTTTATCACCGTCAAATTTAACTTGATGAACTATTCTGTATTTATTTTCTTTCTCTCTCCCTCACCTTCTCTTTTCTCTTAGGCTCAAATCTCCTTTCTAAGAAAATGTTGATTTTTCCTCCATAAAAAGTCACCATCCTTCTCTTTTCTGCACAACCAGACTTTGAAGTTTTTGTCTAAGGCAGTATTTCTCAACTTTGGCACTATTGATATTTTAAGCTATTTTTTTTTTTTTTTTACCATGGGAGCTGTCCTGTGCATTATAGGTTGTTTAGCTTTCCTAGCCTCCACCTGCTAGATGTCAGTAGCACTTCCCTAGTTGTGATAACGAAAAATATCCCCAGACATTGCCAACTGTCTCCTGTAGGGCAAAGTCATGCCTGGTTGAGAACCACTGTTCTAAAGTTACAATCTCTATTTGTTTACATCTCAATTGCTATTCAGCTCAGTATAGTATAACTTCTGCTCTGACAATCCTATGCAAACTGCTCAATTACAGAAAATTTTTATCCTAATGGCCAAATCCAATGGTTCATTTTCAGCCTCATTTTTTTTGGACATTTGATCTTGTCAACAGTCTCTTCTTATTGATAACTCTTTTTCAATGGCTCATGGATAATTCTCTGAGTTCTTCTTTAGTCTCATCTGCTGGTGTCCCTTCTTCTACCCTACTTTTAAATTTGGCAATGTCCATTCTCATTGAAGTTTTATGCCCATTCTATGACTGTAACTAACCAACTGCACCTAGATCAATGACTCCACAAACTTAACTGTGACCCAGAGCTGCTTTTATGAACTCTGAACATGCATTGATAGCTATCAAGGGGTTTATTTCCAGTTATATCCCAAATCCACTTCAAAATTAAACCTGTGCAGCTGGACTTCTTGGGGTACATATTCTAAAATCAAAAATTTTTAGTGTTCACTACCTCAGCTTAATGTAGCACCATCTATTAGTTAGCTGACAGCCAAGCTACCACTTTACAGTCAATATAAACTCCTCCATCATTCTGAATTCCTAAATCTGTCAATCACTGAATCCCTTTTATTCCAGTTCTGAATTTCACTATTTTTTTCTCAGTTTTCTCCTTTCATTCCCATAAACATTACCCAACTCAAATAATATTCCATTTCTACCTGGACCCATGCCTTTAAACCTACCTCTAAGTCATTATATTCATTGTCAGTATCTTTAAAATACATATCTGATTTTGCCACATCCATGTTTATAAGGCTGTCAGTGATTCTCACTGTCTATATTGCGTTTTTCAAACTGTGGTACTCATAACATTTGGTGACACAGAAGATGGTTTTAGAAGAGAAAGAAGCAAACCATAGAACAGACTCTTAACTATAAAGAAAAAACTGAGGATTGCTGGAGGGGCGATGGGTGGGGGGGGTGAGCTAAATGAGTGATGATTATTAAGGAGGACATGTGTTGTGATAAGCACTGGGTGTTGTATGTAAGTGATGGATCACTAAATTCTACTCCTAAACCAATACTACAATATATGTTAACTAACTTGAATTTAAAAAAAAACTTAGAAAAAAAATAAAGAAAGTCATTTTAGGTGATTTGTATTTTTTTTCTTTAAGAAGTTTTGCACTTACTGTAATTTGTATTAGGAAAATCATATAGTTAGCACATCAAATCTGTGATTTCATGGACATTATGTAAATAAGGCTAAATAAAAACACTGTGACTATTTAAAATTACTTTAAGGGAAAGAATAAAGTAAATAATAGCATATAGTGATGGCAAAAATTGTACAGGTGGTATATAAATGTCTGAAGTATGAACCTACTAGATAAAGTGGTAATTGTGAGCCTACTAGATAAAATCCAAAGTGCTTAGTAGGCCGCAAAGTTGCTTTCCTAATGTGATTCACCCTCCCTATTGTGAATTCTCCCCCCAATTCCCTGATATCCACTCTATATCCAAGCCACACAAAAATGTCTTTCTTGCTGAATGTGGTATATAGTTTTACTCCTTCCTTTCTTATTGTTGTATCCTCTGTCTGGACCGACACTGTGACAGATCCAGTGGATTATTTCTCTCCTTACCTATTTCAACATCTCGTTGAAGGAGGTAATTGAGAGAGTGTTACTGCCAGTTGACATGCAAGGTAGGACCAAGCAATCAGAAGCTCCTTCTCTGTCCTTGGATGTATGATCTGCCTACTGTTCTCAAATGGGAACTGTTTTCAAGGACACAGTCTTGAGAGAGCAAGGTGCTGTTGAGAACATCTGGAAAGTGTATGTGACTGAACCCTTTAAAAGGCCTCTAACTTTTAAAATTCTGGTGGGTGGGTGGGTGTGGCCATTGATTTGTTCTTAAGGCCACCCACTACAAGCCATGATTGTTGGTTTCTTTGCTTATTAAAATCGCAGCCTACCAATCTAACTGCTCTGTCTCTTTCTTTGGTCTCCCCCTTGCTCTCCATTTATGGGGCTGTTTCAGATTTTACCCAAGAAGGTCCCAAGGTTCTAAACCAAACATGTCTCCAGTGTGCCTTCCTGTGTATAAGTATAGAGCATTTCTCAGACTCTCTTGCAGCTGGAGTTCTGGATGTGGGTTAGGATCCACCACTCAGAATAACATGCATGAAACCTTCAAAGTCAGAAAATGACTTTTATGAGGCTGATCTTCTGTTGCTCCTGCTCCTTCTGTAGCCGCAGTCACAGATATGCTGGATTTTCTAAAGAAGCAGATGGCCCATGGTCTAGCATGAGGTTGAGATGCAGGGTAGAAGTAAAGCATTTGGGGCAAGTTTATTATAGAAGAGGTGGATTATTCCCAGGGACCAGGGATGTGGTAGAGGATTTCAAAATGTGCTATCTTCCCAGTAATTTTCTAGATTATTAATAGTGACAGAGATATTTGCTCTTCTGTCAGCCAGTTCTATGGTATTGCTTTGGAAGTTGTTCCTAGAAACAGACTCGAGCTTGATTCTTTAGGTACTGCAAGGTTTCTGTGAACACTTATTTTCTTATATTAAATGACTTTCTACTTAAACTTGCTAGAGCGTTTTCTGTCATCTAACACTCAATACTGGCTAAAAGAGGTTCTGCTTCCAAACATTCCCTACAACTTGAATTTTATCCAACTTTTCGGCACTTTCTATAAGTAACATTTGTTACTATGGTAAATAAGGAACTTTATTTTCATGTACTATTTGTAAATACTTATATACATATATAGGTAAATATAAATATATGGGTATATACGCTATGTTAATAGGCATATTTAGGAAAAAATGTGCCTAAAGAAGAACCTAAAAATCCTCAGGAAAAGTGTCAAATGCTGGGAGCGGGCAAGATGGCGGAGAAGCAGGGAGCTCGGTAATCCGCGGATGCCCACATGGATTGAACTGAGAAGGACTGAAGTGATAAAACTTGGATTTGCAAGTGGGGGAAAGAAGAAACAGATGCCAGAAAGAAGACAACCTCAAAGATGCCTGAGTGAGTGACTGTGATCTGGGAAATTAGGGGATGGGCTGGTCCCGGTGGTGCAGGGGGAAGGAGCCCCCGAGCCCAACAAAGGGAGAGTGAGCTGTGCCCCGGAGAGACCAGAGGAAGAGAAAGAGAGATGGAAAATGCACCTAGAACCATCTCTAAGGGAGGAAAAACTCGCCCGTCTCCCCATATATAACTGCCAGGAGCCGGGAGAGAAATCTGTCCCATCTAGCCGGTGAATTCTTCCTTGGGCGCAGTGGCAGCGGCATCCACTCCAAGCCACACCAGGAATGGCGGCGGCAGAGATAAAGGCGGCGGCTGTGCTAAAAGCGGTGGCGGCAGGGACAAGAAAGGAGCCTTGAAAAGCGGCAGCGGCGGCGGCGGATCCTCGAATAGGGTGGCACAAGCCAGGCTGGGTGGCCAGTGGCCAGCGGGAACGGATCTCATCCACGGTGACGGTGTTGAACTGCATGGACTGGGATTTGGAAGTGAGGCGGAGCTTGGAGAATACAGTTTGGCTCGCCCACCGCACAGGGAGATCGGACTCAGAAGAGCGGCTTGCAACGCTTGGTTCCAGCAGAGCTTCAAGCGACGCCATTCTTCTCCCTGCAACCACCAAGGCGGGGCCTCGGAGAGAGCAGCCCC
>JAQQST010001073.1:0-13580 GCA_028646485.1 Cryptoprocta ferox | reverse complement strand
TGTTCCTGTATCAATTTCTCTCTCTTTTTCTCGGCTTCCTCTTTTGCTAGAACTGTGTCTTCTAATTCACTTATTCTCCTCTCTGCCTCTTCAATCCGTGCAGTGGCTGCCTCCATTTTGTTATGCACCTCATTTATAGCCTTTTTTAACTCGTCACAGCTATTTTGAAAGTCCCTAGTCTGTGTATCAATAGCTTCTTTGATGTTTTTTTCAAGTCCAGCAATTAATTTTATGACAATTGTTCTAAATTTTTTGTTCAGTTATGTTGTTTAAGTTTGTTTTGAGCAGTTCTGTGGCTGTGACTTCTTCCTGGAGTTTCTTTAGAGGAGAGTTCTTCCGTTTTGTCATTTTGGCTAGCTTTCTGTCTCTTGTCAGTTTTAAAAGGTCGTTATGTACTGTGCACTTGTTAGTATTGCTGTATTAAAGGAGGCTCATTGACTGTCCAGGACCTGTCGTTTCAGAAAGTGTTCTTTTAATGGGGTCTCTCATTTTCTCTTGTTGTGCCTTTGATTATTTTACTTCCCTGGTCAGTGATATTTGGGACTGTCCACCACGTGTACTTTGGCTTGTTTCTTGAGGTATCCCTGAAAAGGAAACAGACTAGCATACAGGGAACAAAAGCACGCAAACGCACAGACAAATCAAACAAACAAGCAAGCCAAAAGGGGAAAGGAAGTAAAGAAAAGGAAAGGAAAGGAAAGGAAAGAAAGAAGAGAAGAAAAAGAAACAGAAACAAAAACAAAAAGAAAAACAAGGTGGAGACAGAGACAGCAAAAGACTATGGACAGTCTAAAAGCATATAACCAGCCAAGAGGAGAGATAAGAATATGCCAAGGGAAATATATGTGGATGGCATCAGAAAAGAAGGAGAAGCAAAGAAAAAACGGAAAAAAAAAAGACAACTTCCCTGTGTGGATGGGCATGGTTTAGCTTCAGGTCAGGTCTCGGGGGCTGCTCTCTGTGAGGCCCCGCCTTGGTGGTTGCAGGGAGAAGAATGGTGTCAGTTCAAGCTTTGCTGGAACCAAGCGTTGCAAGCCGCCCTTCTGAGTCCGATTTCCCTGTGCTGCGGGCGAGCCAAACTGTATTCTCCAAGCTCCACCTCACTTCCAAATCCCAGTCCATGCAGTTCAACACTGTCACCGGGGATGAGATGCGCTCCCGCTGGCGGCTGGCCTCCTGTCCCAGCTTGCACTGCCCTTTTCGCGGTGCTGCCACCGCCGCTGCCGCTGCCGCTTTTCAAGGCGCCTTTCTCAGCGCCGCCTCCACCGCTTTTTGCACCACCGCTGCCTTTATCTGTGCCGCCGCCCTTCGCGGTGCTGCTTGGAGTGGATGCTGCTGCCGCTGCGCCCAAGGAAGAATTCGCCGGCCAGATGGGACGGAGTTCTCTCCCCGCGCCTGGCAGTTATATATGGGGAGACGGGCGAGTTTTTCCTCCCTTAGAGATGGTTCTATGAGCATTTCCCATCTCTCTTTCTCTTCCCCTTGTTTCTCCGGGGCACAGCTCGCTCTCCCTGTGTTGGTCTCGGGGGCTCCTTCCCCTGCACCACCGGGACCTGCCCGTCCCCTAATTTCCCAGATCACAGTCACTCACTCAGGCATCTTTGAGGTTGTCTTCTTTCTGGCGTCTGTTTCTTCTTTCCCCCACCTGCAAATCCGAGTTTTATCACTTCAGTCCTTCTCAGTTCAATCCATGCGGGCATGCGCAGATTACAGAGCTCCCTGCTTCTCCGCCATCTTGCCCTCCACCTAGTAATGAATTTTAGAAGAATTTTAGACGTTTTTATTTGCCCTTGCTCTTATTACACATATAGAAATAATTGACAGAAGAAAATATACAAGAGCTCAAAATAACCTGGACTCTATTAGAAAAAATAACCAAACTACTCTAGAGCAATTATAAAAATATCATTGAAAAATATTACTCCTCTTTCTGTAATCAAAACAGATTTTAAGTAACTGTCATGTGTAGCAGAATATAGGAATTTTCTGGCTTTATAAATTGAAGAAAAATCACACCTGTTATTTATATCATATCTATTTCTAAAGAATTAAAATTTCACTATATTTTAAAGGAATATTTTCATTTTTATAATTAAGAATGAAATTTAACGAATGTTTTATTATCTCAAGTTAGTTAGAGCTCTTCAGAGAGTAAATGTAATTGTTGAGACCTGAAAAGCTGTTGATTCTCATATTTATTTGTTTATTTTTATTTAGAGAGAGTGAATGTGAGCAGGGGAAGGGGCAGAGGAAGAGAGAGAGAAAATCTTAAGCTGACTCCACATTCAGCAGGACTCAATCCTACGACCCTGGGATCATGACCTGAGCCAAAGTCAATAGTCAGACGCTCAACCAACTGAGTCACTCAAGTGTCCCAGATTCTCATCTTTTATTCTTGGACTTTTTAAGTGCCTAGAAAAGCATGGTGCTTGATTTTTCTCACTTAAAAATATTCATATTCATTTTCATGGAGTATTTTAAGCTTCTGTTTGTCCATATACTATCACAGATCTTCTGCTTCCACTTAGAAAGTCACTGGAGATGGAAGTTCCCACCCTAACAATGAGGACAACCAACGTAATGTATATAATTATAGTTGCAAAAAAACAAAAAAGAAACCCCTTCATTGATCTAAGGACTCAAAGAAACCCAAGTGAACTAAACTTTACAAGTTATTAGCCCTTCCTGGGGGAAAAGAAACCCCTGGATTTTTTCTTCTCTAGCATAGAAGCAGTAGGAGGTAAAGAAGAAACCAGCCAAACTTGTATGTGGGTTGGTGTGATGGATAAGAAGCTGGGGCCACAGAACAGCCTTCATCCACCCATCATGGACCTTCACCAAGTACGCCAAGAAACTAAGGTTGGGTTTAGGACAGAAGAGATGAGGGCCATCTACAAGAGGAATCTCTTGGAGTCATTGAGGTGCCTCGTTGGTCTGAATCCCTTTATAGACTTCAGTGGTTTTTTGAGGGATGAGAAGACCCTTCTGTTCCCAGCATTAGGAATGATAAAGATTGGAGGAGGAGTTAAAATGGTGGAGTAGTTTAGGGACGCTGAGCTTGTCTCATCTCTGAAACACAGCTAGATCAGCATCAAACCATTATAAATACCTAGGAAATTGATCTGAGGATTAATGCAACAATCTGCATAATTTGATCTAGAGAGCCTGGCAGGTATGCAGTGCAGAAAGGTGAAGTGGGGAGAGAAGCCACAGAACCATGGAGGGTAGGGAGCCACTTTTGTGAAGAGAGGACAGAGAGAGAAAGAGAAAGGGGAAGAGAGTGCAGAGCATTGGGATTGCACAAGTAAAGCACTCCCTCTGAAAGTAGCTGGAGGAAAAAGAGAGAGAGAAAAAGAGTGAAAACACTCTCAGGGGACTGGAAAAGAAATCCGTTCCTCAAAGCCATTGACAGGGAGGAAGGAGAGAATTTCACTACCATCCCCCCACCCCCCCCCCCCTGGTTTCTATAAACAGTGGAGCACAAAGTCTGAAGTTTAGAGCTCAGTGCCTGGTGGTGCTCCTGCAAGGAAGTAAGGCAAATCCCTAGGGGGAGGCAGTGCAGTCTGAGGGGTTCCTGTGTCACACAGGGAGAAGCAGTTCCCCTGCTTGGAGTACATTTGGTAGAGGCCATATGGTCTCCCTGCAGGGAATGAAACTCAGAGCTTGTTCTTAGAAAGAATTAACAAAATTGATAAATCCCTAGCCAGATTCATCAAAAAGACAAAGGAAAGGACCCAAATAAATAAAATCACAAATGAAAGAGCAGAGATCACAATCAACACTGCAGAAATACAAACAATAAAAAGAGAGTATTATGAGCAATTATATGCCAACAAACTGGGCAATCTGGAAGAAATGGATAAATTCCTAGAAACATGTAAACTACCAAAATTGAAACAGGAATAGAAAGTTTGAACAGACCCATAACTAGAAAAGAAATTGAATCAGTAATCAAAAATCTCTCAATAAATGAGTCCAGGGTTGGATGGCTTTCTGGGGAAATTCTACAAACATCTAAAGAAGAGTTGATACCTATTCTTTTGAAGCAGTTCCAAAAACGGAACATATAAATGGAAGGAAAAATTCCACACTCCATTCTATAAGGCCACCATTACCTTGCTTCCAAACCAAACAAAGACCCCACTAAAAAGGGGAATTACAGACCAATTTCCCTGATGAACATGGATGTAAAAATTCTCAACAAGATACTAGCAAATCAAATCCAACAACACATTAAAACAATTATTCACCATGAGCAAGTGGGATTTGTTCCTGGGCTGCAAGGGTAGTCCCATATCTATAAATCAATCAACATGATACATCACATTAGTAAAAGGATAAGAACCACATGATCCTCTCAATAAATGCAGAAATAACATTTGACAAAATACAGCATCCTTTCTTGATAAAAAAAAACCCTCAGGAAAGTAGGGATAGAAGGAACATACCCCAATATCCATATATGAAAGACCCACATATGAAAGATCCAGGTTAATCTGGATCCAGGTTAATTTATATGTTAAGTTGAGTGGGCTACTGGAAACCCAGAGAGCTGATAAACATCATTTCTGGGGTTGCCTGTGAGGGTGTCTCCAAAAGAAATTAGCATTTGAATCAGTAGACTGAGTAAAGAAGATCACTCTTACCAATGTCGTGGGGATCACCCAAGCCACTGAAGGCCTAAAACGAACAAAAACAGTGGAGGAAGGGTGAATTTACTTCCGTTTCAGATGAGACATCCATATTCTCCTGCTGTCAGTTATCGGTGCTCCAGGTACTTGAACTTTTAGACTCAAACTGAGACTTGGAGTCTAGTCCCCATGAAGCCAGTAATCCATAAGCTCAAGGGTTCATAGGTGTGAGGACAAAATCTGCCTATATGGGGAAACTGGCTATGGTCAAGAAACTGAATGTTCTGGGGGGGTCTGGGTGGCTCTGTCGGTTAAGCGGCCGACTTCGGCTCGGGTCATGATCTTAGGGTTCGTGGGTTCAAGCCCTTCATCAGGCTCTGTGCTGACAGCTAACTCAGAGCCTGGAGCCTGCTTCAGATTTTGTGTCTCCCTCTCTCTCTGCCCCTCCCCCACTCATGCTCTGTTTCTGTCTCAATAATAAATAAACATGAAAAAAAACCTGAATGTTCAGAAACTGTTGCCAATTCCTGTGGCTGTTTTTTCATTCATTCAAGGATTTACCTGATGCCTGCTATGTGCTGGATACTTCTCTAGGAACTGGGAAGTCACCAGTTTAAAACATCCAGGAGATTTCTGACCTCATGGAGCTTACATCCTAGCTTGAGAAAGAAAGATAATTTAAAAAATTAACAAATTAAGAAATAATATGTAAGATGATGATAAATGCTATGAAGAAAAATAAGACAAGAAGAAGGGATAGGGAGGCATAGAGGGCAGATTTAAAGTATTTACATGAAGGGGCACAAGGGAAGCCCAGTCAGTTAAGTGTCCAACTCTTGATTTTGGCTCAGGTGATGATTTCAAGGTCATTGAGGTCAAGCCCCATGATGGTCTCTGTGCTGAGCATAGAGCCTGCTTAAGATTCTCTCTCTCCCTCTCTCTCTGCCCCTTCTCCACTCCTTTCCTCCCCCACAAAAGAATAATTTACATGAATCAATAATAAAAAGATAAACACTACAGAAATACAGAAAAAGAATCAATAGATTCATTCACAGGCCTAAATTATAAACAGGCATTTGACAAAAAAAGAAAGCTGAGTACCTAATAAACATACAAAAATATATCACTAGTAATCAGGAAAATAGAAATCAAAACAATGAGACACCATTCCCTAAGAGTCCATTAGATCAAATTATAGTCTGAAAATACCAAGTTTTGGCAAGGCTGTGGAATCACAGGAACTCTTATCCATTTTTGATAAGTTGTATAAAAATTGGCTCTATCTCTTTGGAAAACAGTTTGGCATAATTTATTGAAGGTGAATAGATGCAAACCAAACAAATCTATTCCTACTACCAAAGTCTATATCAGTCACGATAAGCCAGCTAAGGCTTTGAATAACAAACCCAAGTGACTTAAAATAACAAAGGTTTATGTTTCACTCATGATACATGGTCACTGTGGGCTGAATGAGACCTGACTCCATGTCATTGTCACCTTTACTTGGGGATCCATGCAGACTGAGCAGCTGCTATGTGGAATACTTCCAGATACCTTAAAAAAGGGAAAAGAACATTGCACGTATTACTTCTTAAAGCTTCTGCCCAGAAATGTCGCACATCACTTCAGCCCACATTTCATCAGTCCAAGATGGCCACACCGAAATTATGTGGGCAGCAGAGTGTAATCATAACATAAGCCTTGATGGAAAACAGCAGCAGAATATATGTGACCAGTGTTAATGACTCTTACAGTATACTCCCAGGAGAAACTCTTGCACATGCATGCCAGGGGCCGCATAACGAGAATTCCAAACAGCACTGTTTATAAGCATGAAATTTCCATCAACAGTAAAATGGATAAACAAATTGTTATGTTTAAAAATGAACAACTAAACATCAATGAACAAAATGAACGGCCACTCAAAATGTGAGTGAAAAAGAAAGTCATAAAGTATACTGTGTTATTCATTTATACAAAGTGCAAAATCAGGAAAAATCAGACAATATACTGTGTTAGGATAGATGTGTATGTGGTAAAACTGTACAGAAGATCAAAGAGAATGACTAATAATATTGGATTTTGGTTACTTTTGGGCTGGCAAGAGTTAGTAGAGGAAGGAGGATATCAAAGGGGAGAGCACACATGGGGCTTCAAAGATAGTAGATATATTCTATATTTTTAAGTTGGCTGGTGGCACATAGGTATTTTATTATTTTATTTTATTTTATCTTATCATTTCATTTCATTTTTATTCTTAAGAAATATATATCTTAGTCTGCTCAGGCTGCTATAACAAAAATACCATAGACTAGGTGGCTTAAACAACAGATATTATTTCTCACAGTTCTGGAGGCTGGAATTCTGATATGAGGGTATTGGCCAATTTCATTCCTGGTGAGAATCCTCTTCCTGGTTTGAATATGGTGGCCTACTAATATATCCTCACATGGCAGAGAGAGAAATTATCTCTCTTATATCTCTTCTTACAAAGTCACTAATGCCATTCATAAAGTCTTCACCCTCATGAGCTAAGTACCTCCTAGAGGCTTCACCTCTGAATCAGATATATGGCATATTTTGCACTTCACAATAAAAAGAGGAGTCTTTTAAGTGATCTTTCCTGAACATTGGAGATTTGATTCTCTGCCTTTAATATTAGCTTCTTGGATTTTCACCAGCTAAGCACACAAAACTCAGTGCCAATGCCAGGAGACTCACCTCCTTACATGGTCACACTGAGGGGAGAGGGTTGAGTGCTACTGTGAAAATAGCTCTTTTACTGGGCTGCCCATAGCAACAGAGAAGAATGCTTTAGGATCCTGAAAAAAATTTTCTCTGACCTTTTCTCTGATTCAATGTGGTTTAATAGATATCCCATATTATAAAGTGTCTTAGAAGGTAACTTAGAGGACGTTCAGCATCTGCCCTCAGATATAGATGGTGAGAAAGAGAAGGGTGCCCACATGGCACACAGCATGTGCCCACTCTTTCCAGCTGTCTGTGAAGAATTACACACGATTAGCAAAGATGAAAAAGAGAGCAGAGCAAAGCTATGTAGATGTCAGAACTCTTGAGTCTCAGTGAGTCCTTGCAGAGCTGGGATCTGGAGGGTCTTCTTGCCAAGAACACACCATTAGAGAGCAACAGTGATCTTTGGCTGAAGTCACCCAACATGATGAGGGACCTAGGCCAACATTAGACACGTCTTCCTTAAAATGAAAAATCAGTGTAGTCCAATGGGAAAATGGAGTTTGTTAAAAGACAAACAGGAGTAGAATTGCTTGGTCTCTATTCTCTGTTCTACTAACTGGTAAGAATGTAGAACTACATAATCATAAACGTTTTGTCATTTCAGACACAGAAAACTGAGGGCAAATATATAACCTTCACTGATTGTGCTGTCTGCAGAAGCAAAGTGGAGTGAGGGATTATGATAATTATCTGCACAACCAAGGTAATTCTACCATTCTGAGTAAGAAAGCATTTTTTTAAAAATCTATACTCTCTACAAATGTTATCTGTCTGTATTTTATCTATGGTAATTGCATAAATTGTAAGACAGTGTGACCTAATGAAAAATAGACTTTAAAGTTCCAACTTTGATACTTGCTAGCTTGTGTGACTTTATCCCAGGATGCTTTCAATCACAAATTAATATAAAAAATAGTAACACTTGGTTAAACCATTGCATCTCAAACTTTAATTTGCATCTCAAACTTTAATGTGCCTATGGATCACCAGCAGACTTATTAAAATGCATATTATGATGCAGTAGGTCTTGGGATAATCCAACAATATCCCAAGTGATGCTGATGATGTTTGCACACAGACCACACTCTGAGTGACAAAGACTGAAATACTAAGTATGTTTCTGAAGTCAACAGAAAAAAAATGCAGAATCAGGCAGCTCCAGGTTTGGCTAATTCAATAGCTCAAAAATGTCATAAGGACTCAGGTTCTTTACTTTGGCTTTGCCATCCTTAGCATGGCAGTGAAAACTTTTTTTTTAAAGTTTATTTATTTATTTTGATAGAGAGAGAGAGAGAGAGCGAGCGAGCATGCAGAGGAAGAGGGAGAGAGAGAATCTTAAGCAGGCTCCACATTCAGTGCAGAGCCCAGCACAGGGCTCAATCTCACAACCAGGAGATTATGACCTGAGCCAAAATCAAAAGTCTGATGCTTAACCGACTGAGCCATACAGACACCCCAACAGTGAAAACTTTTGATTGCAGAACAACTTTAGCAATTTCTGCACCAACTTCTCAGACTTCAGTTTCCAGAGGCACTTTCTCCTTGGCCTTCGAGCTGACTTCTCTTCCTATTTTATAAACCAGAATTGCACTACCAGTTATTCTTAATCCTATAACTGGCAAGAGGAATAGAGTTACCACTTGATAGACTTTGATTCATCAATAGATTCCCTCCTTTCTGCTACCATCTCTAGTCTGGGGAAGGAATTGACCTTCTCCAAAAGGGGAATGGATAATGATTAGATAAACTACACTGTCTGCAATAGGCCTTCAGCAAGTTACATTAAATAAAAATGCACAGCAGGGTGACTTGGCAGACTGAGACTGGACCAATACTGCTGGGGTTAAAGAAAATCCTACACAGGTTGTATCTTGGGCAACTAAATAAAAGCAGGTCTCTCAACAAATTAAGGAGTAAAATCACTTAGCATGGTAAAGTAAACTCCACTTAAATCTAGGTTCAAGGGGCCCAGACTCTGTGTATGTTATGATGGACAACTGTTATTTCTTTTTTTCTTTCTTTTTGTATAGTTCACTTTTATTACAAAAATATGACGTGTACCACAATTTCATAATGACAATGATTTGCTTGCATTGGTACATTTATATGAATTTTCAATGGTTTTGCAAAAAATATTTTAGACTAATTCTATAATAATTATTTTATTTATTTGTGATACTTTGATTATCCTCATTTTACTTAAAGAATACTAACAGCAAGATTCTTTTGTACAATTTAAAATAATTTGACAAAATCGGTGATCCTGCCCCTTTCTTAAGTGAATAAAATCCAAGGAATTACTTCTCAGGAAGATTCATACTTACTTTAAATCACAAGAACAATCTGCCCCTGGGTCCTTTATAAGCATGATGATTCCCTTGGAAACACACATAGGGGTCAACCTTTGGAAAACCCTGGAGACCTGGTAACTACAACCTCCAGGAGCTACCATAACTCCAATTCCTTGCTATGCTTTAAGGATTAAATTTTAGTAATGTTTCTTAAGAATAAAAGTAGCAAAGATCTTGTTATTCTTGGAAGTGTTAAAGAATGTTTCTAAGGCTCTGTAGGTCCAATATATTTTCAACTTATGTCTGATTAGAAAAGTAATGTTTATATTATACTATATATCAATAAAATCATGTAACTTATTGTTTAAGTTTTTGTTTAAATTTAAATTAGTTGACATACATTGTAATATTAGTTTCAGGTGTACAACATAGTGATTCAACACTTCCATAAAACACCTAGTGCTCATTACAACAGTGCACTTCTTAATGCCCATCACCTATTTAAAACACCCCCTGAACTGTATCCCCTCTAGTAACCATCAGTTTCTTCTCTATAGTGAAAAGTTGGTTTTGGGGTTTTCCTCTCTGTTTTTCTCTCTTATGATCATTTGTTTTGTTTATTAAATTCCACATATGTGTGAAACCATATTGTCTTAGCCCTTCTCTGGGCTAAGTATTATGCTAACTTATTTCACTTAGCATAATACTCTCTAACTCCATCCACATCATTGCTAATGGAAAGATTTCATTCTTTTTTATGGCTGAGTAACATTCTAGTATACACACAATAGCATAAGTGCACATTTGATTTATATATATCAGAAGCTCTCTCCCTTTCTCTCTCTCAACTTCTTTATCTACTCATCAGTCAATGGACATTTGGGTTGTTTCCACTATTTGGCTATTGTTGATAATGCTGATATCTGAGGCGCATGTGTCCCTTTGAATTCATATTTTGTATTCATTGGTGCACGTGTCCCGTTGAATTCATATTTTTGTATTCATTGGTAAATACCTAGCAGTGCAATTGTCAGATGGTAAGGTAGTTTTATTTTTAACTTTTTGAAGAAACTCCATTATGTTTCCCGGAGTGGGTGCACCAGTTTGCCTCCAACAGTGCAGAAGGGTTCCTCTATCTCCACATCCTTTCCAATACCTGCTGTTTCTTGTGTTGTTGATTTTAGCCATTCTGACAAGAATGAGGGGTTCTTGTCAGAACCTCATCAAAATTTTGACTTGCATTTCCCTGATGATGATGTTCAGTATCTTTTCATGTGTCTGTTGGATATCTGTATGTTTTCTTTAGAAAAATGAACATCTGTTATTTCAACACCCAGCATGCCTTTGCCTTTCTTCTGTATGTACAGTGTGATTTCCTGAGGGAGAACCTACCACTCTCAACTCCAGAATGTGACCTCGGCTAAGCTAGTCAAAATTTTCATCCCCTTGGTCACAATCATTGGTTTAGGGATTGGCATATGACTTAACTTAGGTCAAATATGTTCAAAATGATTTGGGGGGAGGGGTTGGCTCACTGTATGAGAAGTAATCCTTCCTTATGTGCTTTTAGATACAAAAAGCCGAAAGAATTAAGAGCCATTAGAAATTCAAAAATAATCCACCCTAATTTTAATAATCAGTCTATATAAGTGCATAATATGTACTTAAAAATACTGGCTGAATAACCATATTCAGTATTTAGTGAAATTGAGTATATGGATAGTTCATGACCTAATACTTCCAGGTATGTACCATCGAGAAATTCTCACACAAGCAGACATGCACAAAGATATTCATTACATCATTGCTGGTGGTAGTAGGAATTGGAAGCAATCTAGGGAATCAATCAATAGGGAGGTTGATCAATAAAATATCAAGTGAGTATATAATGTTATCTCTGAATAAGTCATGAAAACAATACTAGATCAAAAAGGTCAGAATGGGAATACAGTACAACACCACTTATATATAAAATTTAAAGTATATATGTGGCAGCCATGGAGGTGTGTCACTTGGATCTCCCTTCAAGAAAGAACCTGCTGGTCCATTGCTGAAGAAGCAATTGGTTGACAGCCTCCATCTATTAGATATTTCAGAGTACCCTTCAGCTTTTAAAGTGCGACTACATTCTTCTAGGGATGTCTCTAGAGTCTGAGCCTGGTGGGAATACTAAGGACCTGGTCATTTCGGCCCAATGTGGGGCTCTATTAATGGGCAATCTTTGCTCTGGAGTTGCCCATTGGGGCACCATTATCTGAAATGCTCCCTTCTCTCGTCTCTGCTTATGGCTTCATTTCTTTCATTGGTGTTAGTGGTGGAAAATGTTCCAAGATGGAATTTATGAAAAGCCACAATAGGAGAATTACAGAGCAAATCCTTGATTTTCTGAAGTAAGGCCATGTCATCTGCAGTTGAGTGTTATAAGCTTTTTGAAAAATAGCTCTTGGCATGCTACAGGGCCCTGATAAAGATGGAACATTTGGTAATGGGATTTCAAGTGGCCATGAACTTGGAACAGCACATCACAATCTGGGTTCTATTAAAGCCACTGTGTTATAAAGTCAGGTAGGCCCAGGGACAATTTATATGAAATGAAAAAGATACATGAAAAAAATCAATCCCCAGTAGAACCAGATGGTATGAGTAACTATATCAGCAGCCAGCCCAGAAAGCTGTATTATCTACCTTTATTGCAGGAGCTTCCACCACATATGGCTATATGGGAGGATCCTCCCATATTAAGGAAGTCAAAAAGACTTTACATAATTCTTCTCCACAGTACATGTGGGACATGTGAAGGCCATGTGTCTTTGCATTCTCAGCCATATCCAAAGAATGCATACTCAAAGCATTCATATTTTCTTTTCTTTTTTTCTTTCCCAAGAGTAAGTTATAAAACTACTTTCTGTCAATCACCTGAGTTCTACTCTCAACTCAACACCTTAATAATAATTTAAAAATTATTATATTCTAGGGGTGCCTGGGTGGATCAGTCGGTTAAGTGTCTGACTCAATTTCAGCTCAGGTCACGATCTCATGGTTCATAAGTTCAAGCCCTACGTTAGGATCTGGCTGACGGTGTGGAGCCTGCTTGGGATTCTCTTTCTCTCCCCACTCTCTCTGCTCCTCCCCCACTTGTGCTTGCTCCCCTCTCTCTCTCAAAATAAATAAATAAACTTTAAAAATAAAAATTCTTATATTTTCAATTCTAAGACAGAATTTTATAGCGTTTTAATTTTTTTGAAGTGTCTTATAACGGATGTCTGTATTTGATATGGTGGTGTGATTTTTCTTCACCTAATCTGTGATGTAACTTACAATTGCTAGCATCTGGGGACCAAGAAAAATGCTATTGCTGCTCAGCTTTCTATGCATGCCATGAAACAATACGACCCTAATGACCAGGGGAAGCCATCCCAGTGAGAAAAGATCCCTATGAGGTGTGGCTGAAGGTAGACATTGGAGAGAACTATTTGTTCCAAAACAGCACCTATAATATCATTCCTGGTTTCCTTTTAAATAGAAAATGTTCTGTATTAGAGGCTAAAGTCTGGGTTTGTGATGCCTCCCGTTTTGGTTTTCTTCTTCAATTATTACTTTGGCTATTCGGGGTTTTTTTGGTTTCATACAAATTTTAGGATAGTTTGTTCTAGCTTTGAGAAGAATGCTGGTGCAATTTTGATTGGGATTGCATTGAATGTGTAGATTGCTTTGGGTAATAATGACATTTTAACAATGTTTATTCTTCTGATCCATGAGCATGGAATGTTTTTCCATTTCTTTGTGTCTTCTTCAATTTCTTTCATAAGCTTTCTATAGTTTTCATCGTACAGGTCTTTTACATCTTTGGTTAGGTTTATTCCTAGGTATTTTATGGTTTTTTCATGCAATTGTGAATGGGATC